>JAWWLR010000127.1:42757449-42768905 GCA_035041075.1 Acraspis erinacei
AAAATGAACTGTTTGGTTGAAAATTCACATTTTGGGATCAAATTCTATTTTTTCTTAACAATTTATTATTTTTAGTCAAAATTAAGAATTTTAAATTTTTGATTCTGAAATCTTTTTTTTGTTAAAAATTTCATGACCTGCTTGCAAGTTAAATATTTTGTTGAAAATCCATTTTATTGGTTGGAGATTTTTGCAACTTTTTGAATTTTTTTTTTGAAAATTCAAGTATATACTTTATTGTAAATTCAACTATTGGGTTAAAAAGTGATCTTTTTGTTTGAAAATTCATATACTTGTTTGAAAAATTTTCCTTTTGGATTGAAAATTAATTTTTGTTTGTTAGAAAACTGCTGAGTCCGAAATAATTCCTTTGTGGCTGACAATTCAACTACATGGTTAATTAAATATTAATATTTTTGACTGAAAATTAAGTTTAGTCTCGAAAATTTAATTATCATCTCAAAATTTGTGTTTGGTTCAAAATTAAACTATTTATTTGGAAATGTTACTATTCTGTTGGAATATCGTTTTTTTCTAATTAATTTTTCATTTAATCTGAAAATGTCCAAAAATCAGTGGAAATCCCTCGAAAGTATTCATCAACTCTTTAAATATTTTAACATTCTAAATTTCTGTTTTGATTTTTTCATAATGATTATATATAATGATTTTCCAAGAATTGCGAAAAAATAATTCAAAATTTATCATAAGAAAATCATTGTAAACTAATAATGAATTTCCTATAATATTTTTTGTGAAGGGGAATTACAAGGCATTGTAGAAGATTGCACGTGATGGCAAAGGATGGGTGGGATTGCAAATGGTGGCGTGGGATTGCTCAGGATGGCGTGGGATTGCAAAGGGTGTCGTGGGATTGAAACGGGTGGAATGGGATTGCTAAGGATGGCGTGGGATTGAAAAAGATGGCGTGGGATTTCAAAAGGTGGCGTGGGATTGCATAAGATTTCTGTTCTTATTTAGAATTGGTTGGGCCTCTTTTTGTTAATTTTATCAAGTAATTTTGAACTTAACGGTACACCTAGACAATCCTTAAATATTTACAGATGAATAAACGAGATTTCTAGATTTTCTAGATTTTCTAGATTTTCTAGATTCATTATACAAGGGCAGGATCATCGCGTAAGAATAATTGCAAAACAAGTCGTAAGAAATTTTTCTTTCTGTTCGTTTTCTTAGTTCGAGGTCGTCCAAGGTTCGTGTCTTATCACGTGAAATTCTCATTCGTCGCGAGAAAAACACAAAGGTAGAAGAGACTGGTAATCTTTTTTTTTTTTCATTTGACGATTTGCGCATATCAATTTTCTCTCCTCCTCTTTTTATTCATCCGAAGATTCCATTCACGTCACAAATTCATAATTAGTGATTCTAGACTCGTTTAGTTATTTTTTGTTTACCTTTTTTAGATTTAAAAATTATTTTATTGACATTCTGATTTATCCCCCCCCCCTCTCGAAAAGGAACGCAGTCAAAAATTCTTTCGAAACCGGGAAAATAAAGTTTATTTTTTCGAAAAATGCTTTCATAGAAAAAGGTGATTTTGAACCAAGAAAGATACATTTTTAACCAAGGGAAAAATTTTTACGAAATAATACGAGTTTTCAACTAAACTTTGAAGTAAAATTTGAAGCCACCTAAATTTTGAACTAAATTTCGAATTTGAAAATTTGAAAAAATTGTAAGCACTCAATGTTTCAAACTTCCAAAACTAAAGTAGTACAATTTTAAAATGTTATTTTGAAATTTATAATATTAAATGTTTTTAATATTTCAAGTATAATTTCTGAAGCTTTTTTTCTATTATATTTTAAAATTAACAAGTTGTGATTATTAAAGTTTAAAAAATACAACCTTAAACATGTCAATTTTTTAAATTGCTTCTTACTGAATAAATTAAATTCCAGCTCGTTTAATTTTGCGCTTTTTTACGTGAAACTATTTCATTTGTAATGCTATTCTTAGAAACTTAAAAAAAATTGTAAATGCTATTTCAGATTCTAAATTGTTCATTTTACAAAAAATGTTCTATTATTAGAGCTTGGTTTTATAAATAGTAAATAAAAATTAATTATAATTGAATTTTGTTATTTGCAAACACCAATTTCAAAAATTGGATTTTTTAAAATTGACTACTTGTTAAATCATTTTTAAATAATTCTTCCTAGCAACATTGTGACGAAGAACAATTGTCTGTTTTTGAATGCAAAAAAAATCTTAATTCTTTAGTCGTTCTTATGCTTCAAGAATTAGAAATAAATTATCTAAATTTCTTTCTCCTCGAACAATCAAATTTTTGTAATTAATAACATTTTCAAATTGAAATAATTCAATTTTGGATACCTAATTCTAAAATCATTCAATTATTAAATCGTGAATTTCTAAATTTAATTTGTTAATTTTCCATTCCTTAGTCGGAAAACAAATTTAAAATATCGAATTAATTTAATTGTTAATTTGGAATATTTTTATTTATTTTTTAAATTGCACTATAGCAAATTGAATACTATCAGTTTTGCAGTTTTGAAATTCCAGTTTGAATCGGCCGAATTAAAAATTTCTTATCCTCAAAGATTTCTGTTTGAAAGTAAACAATTTTTAAACCTCTATTTTTAAATTAAGTTTGGAGTACCTTAGGTTAAAAAATGTTGACTTGTGAAAACGCAATTTTGTAAATTTGTCAGTTTTACAAACATAAATTTAAAAATATAAATTATTTGCAAGACATTTATTTAAAAATTATTGGACAATTTTGAAATCTTTAAATTTTATTTTGAGTTTTTCTCATATGAAACTATTTCATTTCGAATGATATTCTTTGAAACTTTTTAAAAAGTTTAAATATTTTAGATTATAAATTGTTCAATTTTCAGATATTTTTTATTATCAGAGCCTCATTTTCTAATAGTAAATAAAAAATTAATCACAATGTGTTCTTTGTCAACACCCATTTCCAAAATTCGATTTTTTTATTTGTCGAACTGCTCAATAATTTTTAAGTAGTTTTTTAACAAGATTTTGAGGAAGAATAGTTTTTTTCTTCAAGCTTGTAAATTAGACAAAAAATCAATTTTAAGGCGTGCCCAGACTTCAAGAATTAGAAATAAACTACAGGAATTTGTAGCCACTTGAGCGGCTAAAAATTCATTAGTCGGAAAACAAATTTAAAATATTGAATTAATTTAATTGTTAATTTTTAATATTATTTATTTATTTAGCTTTTAAATGAAACTGCCGAAGATTGAATACTTTCAATTTTACAGTTTTGAAATTCAATTTTGAATATACCAAATTAAAAATTTCTTATCCTCAACGATTTCTGTTTGAAAGTGAACAATTTTTAATCCTCTATTTTGAATATAAGTTTTGAGTGTCTTAAGTTTAAAAAATTTGAATTGTGAAAACGCTATTTTGTAAATTGTTCACTTTTGAACAAATAAATTTGAAAATGTAATTTATTTGAAAGACTTTTATTTTGATACTAGTGGACAATTTCGAACCTCTTAAATTTGAAAACATACAATATGTTGGATTTTTGCAAATTGTATAATTCTAAATTTTTATATTATTAATATTTTTAAATTTCCATCGCTTACAATTTGAATTGCTACAATTTTGAGCGACCCAAATTTGGAACTTTTGTTTGAATTTAGAAATTTTGAAAAGTTTTAAACACTACAGATCAATATTTTAAACTTGTCAGTCTGCAGTAGTGAAATTTTAAAAGTTCAGTTCGATATTCCTAATTTTGCACTTTTCTCATTTAAAACTATTTCATTGTAAAAAAACTATTAAAAATAGTAAATAATTTAAATTCTAAATTGTTCAATTTCCAATTTTTTATATTATTAGAACTTCAATTTAAAAAAAAAAATAAAATAAAAAAGCCATTATAATTTAATTGTTTCATTTGCGAATTATAATGTCAAAAATTCGCTTTTTTAATAAACTACCTGTTCAATGATTTTTAATTTTTTTTAAACAAGATTGTGAAGATGAACAATTTATTCTCAAGTTGTAGAATGCAACAAAAGCACAAAAACTATCAAGATTCACCAGATGGTTACTTTATTATGATAGTCAAAGGTCATCGCTCGTAAAGCCTGCACCGGTACCGGTACCGGTGTTAAAGTCAAGAAACCGATTAAAAACAGAAAAAAAAACTTAGAGCTTGACTTTAGAATTTATGTTTAAAGACAATTTTAAATTCCCCTTAAATCCCCATTTTAAAGTCTAAAATAAAAGAACCTCGCGTTTGCATTCTTAAAACTCGAGGGAACCAGTATCAGTATTTTCTTTTTAGAGAATTGTCTCCTTTTTCCCTGAGAGACATTGTAAGCAGTCTTGTAGAATGGATTTAAAAAATTTAAAAAAAAAAACAAACAAATTGGATTTAAAAAGACAGGGAAAAAGAATTTGTATTTTTTCGATATGCAGATTTCACGCTCTTTACCATATTCCCCTCTTTGTTATTATTAATTAATTTTCCATTTTGAATTAATCTTTTTTTTTTTAATTCCACTATTTGGTTGGAAGTTTATCTAATTTTTTAACAATTCATTTTATTTGTTAATGATCTAAATATTTTGTTAAACAAATTTTGTTTTGAAAATTAATTTTTTTAAGTTAAAATTTATTTACTGTATTTTTGGTAAAAAATTGATAGTTTTTAGTTTTAAAAAACCAACTTTTTGGTTAAAAATTTATGTATTTTGTTCAAAAACCGTTTTTTACCTAAAAATAACTTTTTGAAATTGCAAATTTAACTGTTTCATTTCAAATAAAAAATTGATTGATAGGCGAACTAATTTGTTAAAAATGTATTTTCTTCGTAGAAGATCCATCTCCTTCTTTAAAAAGTGAAAAATTCTTTTTTTTTTTGGAAATTAAATTTTTTGTAGAGGATTGGCCCTTTACGTTTAAAAATTCAAAGATTTGGTTATTTTTTATTTTTTGAATGAAAAGTTGTTCATGGTTAAAAAGTTTCTTTCTTTAAAGGTGTAACGGTTTGTTTAAAAATGAAGCTTTTTTTATTTAGAATTCAACTATTTTATTTAACAAATATTCTTTATTGAATTCAACTGCTTCTTATTTAAAATTGAATTTTGTTTAAATTTTTCATTAAGAATTAATTTTTTTTTTTCATTTCGTCCCTTTAATATCGAATGAAAAATTTTGTTTCGTTTAAAATATCAAATCTTATATTTTTCGTTGATAATTCAACTATTTTGTTAAAAATTCGTCCTTTTAGTTGAAAATTTAACTTTTTTAAACATTCGTCTTTTAGGAAAAAAATCGTCCTTTTGGATTTAATGTTCAACTGTCTTCGACAAAATTCTTCTTCCTGGCTTGAAATTGCAACTATTTTATTGTAAATAAGTTTTTTTTTGTTTAAAATTAATTTAAAAAAAAATTTTTCAATTAATTTTTTTCAATCAAAAGACGAATGTTTAAAAAAGTTAAATTTTCAACTAAAAGGACGAATTTTTAACAAAATAGTTTAATTCTCAACGAAAAATATAAGCTTTGATATTTTAAACTAAACAAAAATTTTCATTCGATATTAAAGGGACGAAATAAACAAAAAAATTAATTCTTAACGAAAAATTTAATAGTAGATATTTCAAACAAACAACATTCAATTGTAAAATAAGAAGCAGTCGAATTCAAAGAAGAATATTTGTTAAATAAAATAGTTGAATTCCCAATCAAAAAGCTTAATTTTTAAACAAACAGTTACACCTTTAAACAAATAAAATTTGTAATCAAGAACAATTTTTCATTCAAAAAAGAAAAAATAACCGAATCTTTGAATTTTTAACCGTAAAGGGCCAATTCTCTACAAAAAACTTTAATTTGCAAAAAAAAGAATTTTCAACAAAATTTTTCACTTTTTAAAGAAATTGATGGATTTTCTACGAAGAAAATACATTTTGAACAAATTCATTCGACTATCCATCAATTTTTTATTTGAAATGGAACAGTTAAATTTTCAATTTCTAAAAGTTATTTTTAGCTAAAAAACTGTTTTTCAAAAAAATACATAAATTTGTAGCCAAATAGTTGGTTTTTTAAAACTAAAAACTATCAATTTTCTACCAAAAATATAGTAGTTAAATTTAACTTAAAAAGATTGAATATTCAATATTCCGTTTATAATATTTCCGTTCTTAGTTAAAATGTATTTTGTTAAAAAAATTTCTCATTTTTTTTAAGAAAATTATTCTTTTCGATTGGAAATCAGTTTTTTTTCTTAATAATCTTTTTTAATTGAAAATTCAACTAAATAGTTGAAAGTTAAACTTTTTTGTTAAAAATTAATTTTTTGTTGACGATTGAAGATTTCTGTTGAAAATTCAGGTATTTTATTTAAATCTATTTGATTGATTTAGTTACAAATTCACCTATTTTAATTAAAATTCATATTTTTTGTCAAAAATTTAACAGTTTTATTTCTAATTTTTCTGGTCCTTTTAGAGCAAATTTTTCTTTAGGTATAAAAATTCCTGTTTTTTGCGTTCCAACTCAATTTTATATTTTTTTAAAACTTATTATTTAAACTAAAAATACAAATATTTCAGTTTTTGTTAAAAATAAGTTTTTTTGTTTGAAAAGTCAACAATTTGATCGCATATTGACCTATTTTGTTGAACGTTCATTATCAATCTTTCTTGGCTAAAACTGAACTTTTTTGTTGAAAATTCATTTTTTTTATTGGAAATTTTACTATTTACTGCAAAGTTGAACTGCTTTATCCAAAATTTACTTTTTAAAATAATTTTTTAACTGGAGAATTACAGATTTCTCTAAAAATGTATTGTCTTTGGTTGAGAATTCACCTATTTTGTTGAAAATTCGTCTTTTTTGTTTAAACTAAACTTTTTTAATTTAAAAATTAAAATATGCTTTGAAAGAATATTCAGCTACTTTTTTGAAATTAGACCTTTGTCAAAAATTCATTCGTTTTGGTCAAGATTCGTCTCTTTGGATGAAAATTTTAATATTTTGTTAAAAATTGCTTTATTTTGGTTTGAAAATTCCTTTTTTTATTAAAAATTAATTTTTTTACTGAAGAATTGCAGGCTTAATTAAAAATTTATAGTTTTTAGTTGAGAATTCACCTACTTCGTTGAAAATTCGCTCTTTTTGTTTAAACTAAATTTTTCTAAATTAAAAATTAAAATATTTTTGGAAAGAAGATTCAACTACTCGTTGAAATATAAAATTTGTTAGAAATTCTTTTGTTTTGGTAAATATTTCTGGAAAATTCCTTTATTTTGGTTTGAACATTATTTTTGAACTGAAAATTCAATAATTTAGTTTAAAAATAATGTTTTCTTGAAAAATCGTCTTTTTTGATTTTAATATAAACTGTCTTCTAAAAAGCTTGTCATTTTGGTTTTAAAATTACATTACTTGCTTGGAAATTTAATATTAGGTTAAAAGTTATTTTTTGTTTTGAAAATTTAAATTTCTTGTTTAAAATTCTTCTTTCTTTTTTGTTGAAAAATCGTCTCTTTTGGTAGAATTTGAGAAAATTCAAGTACGTTGTTGAAAAAATATTTTGCCTTGAAATCTGAAGAATTTAAAACGTTGTATCTGGAATTCATTATGTTACCTACATTAACTTTTTTAACTATACCCCCCCCCCCCGCCCATTTTGTGAAAAATCACCTCATTTCCTCTGTTTAGAGATAATTTTGTTTTTATTTTTCCTTTCTTTATCGAAGATTATCAGAGTTTAAGATAGAAAAAGATGCGAAGCAAATTTAAGAAATATTCCTAATCTTAGAAAAAAAAATTTTCGGGCACCTTTCCTTATCTTTTGGGCTCTTTGACATGGTTCAGGTATTCTTTTAGTTTCACGAAGAATGCCTTAAAGCACGTACATTCGTTCACGGCATTCTGGTTCACCGACGAGTCTCGAATCTCTAAATAAGCTCATGATGCACCTAGAATACAGGATCCCATAAAGAACGCCATCTTACAGCAGAATAAAAAATATCCAGGAATACGCTTCTAGAAAGAAAAACATTTTTAGATTTTTAGATTGGTACTGAATTCAAAAAGATTAATTTTTTTTATTTTTATTGACTCATTGTCGTAAAAAAATTCAGAACGGTTCTTGTGAAAAGGCTCATAACGCGTCTTTTAAAAAAGGCTCATAACGCATCTTATGAAAGTATTGATTTTATCTTGTAAAATTGATTCAGCGTGCCTCTTGTAAGAAAGGCTCATAACGCAACTTTTGAAATAGTTTCACATTACTCCTTATAAAAAGGCTCATAACGCATCTTTTAAAAAAGGCTCATAGCTCGTTTTTAAAAAGTATCTCAAGAGTCTTGTAAAAATGTCTCAGAGTACTCCTTGTAAAAAGCTCATAACGCATCTAATACAAAAGGCTCAGAACGCATCTTTTACAAAAGGCTCAGAACGCATCTCGTAATATATGCTCAGAAAGCTTCTTGTAAAATATGGCCAAAATGAATTTTGACCACTTTTAGAGCGCTTCTTGCAAACTAGGCTCATAACGCATCTTGTAGAATGTGCTCGAAACGCATCTTTTAGAATAGGATCATAATTCATCTTGGGATATCAGCTGAGAATATGTGAATTTTAGATATCAATATCCTGGAGAATGTGCTGAGAGCTAATTTTGTAAAATGCGTTTAGTCTTCTTATAAAATAGGCTCAGAACGCATCTTTTAAAAAGATTCATAACTCATCTTACAAAAGTAACTCTGAAATCTGGTGGAAAAGATTCAGAAATATGCTAAAATGGACTCTGCATGCCTCTTGTAAAAAAGGCTCATAACGCATCTTAAGAAAGTAACTCTTTAATCTAGTAAAATTGACTTAGCGTGCCTCTTGTTAGAAAGGTCATAACACACCTTTTGAAATAATTTCCGAATACTCCTTATAAAAAGACTGATAACGCATATTTTAAAAAAGGCTCATAGCTCATTTTTAAAAAGTATAGCCTTTTGCAAAAGGCTCAGAACGCATCTTTTACAAAAGGCTCAGAACGCATCTTTTACAAAACGCTCAGAACGCATCTCGTAAAATATGCTCAGGAAGCATCTTGTAAAATATGGCCCGAACGAATTTTGACCATTTTTAAAGCGTCTCTTGCAAACTAGGCTCATAACGCATCTTGTAGAATGTGCGCGAAACGCATCTTTTAAACTAGGCTCATAGTTCATCTTGAGATTTTAAAACAATCTTTTCTTCGACCGACGAGGCTTGTTGTAAACTGCATTTAGTCTTCTTGTAAAATAGGCTCAGAACGCATCTTTAAAAAATACTCATAACGCATCTTTAAAAAATACTCATAACGCATCTTTAAAAAATACTCATAACGCATCTTATAAAAGTAACTCAGAAGTCTTGTAAAATTGACTTAGAAATCTGGTAAAATGGACTCTGATGCCTCTTTTAAAAAAAGCTCATAACACATCTTTTAATACTCCTTGTAAAAACGCTCATGACGCATCTTTTCAAAAAGGCTCAGAATGCATCTCGTAAAATACGCTCAGAAAGCATCTTATAAAAAGAATCATAACGCATCTAGTGAAATAGGCTCATAACACATCTTGGAAAATACGCTCAGAAAGCATCTCGTAAAATATGGTCAGAACACATTAAAATTTTTTTTTTAGAGCCTCTCTTGTAAAATAGGCTCATTGCGTATCTGGCAAAATGGGCTCATAACACATCTTGTAGAATGTGCTCGAAACGCATCTTTTAAACTAGGCTCATAATTCATCTTGAGATTTCAAAACAATCTTTTCTTCGACCGACGAGGCTTGTTGTAAAATGCATTTAGTCTTCTTGTAAAATAGGCTCAGAACGCATATTTAAAGAGACGCATAAAGCATCTTATAAAAGTAACTTGGGAATCTTTTAAAATTGACTGAGAATTACTCTTGTAAAATATGCTCATAACGCATCTTAGAAAATTAGCTGAAAAGATAAGAATTTTAGCTTTGAATCCTGTAAAATGTGTTCAGAGCGGATGTTGTCAAATTGACTTATGCCTCTTGCTCAGAATGCATCTTCTAAAATTGGATAAAAAAGCCTATTGTCAAGTAGATTCATAACACATCTTGACAAATATGCTCCGAACTCATCTTATTATTGGCTCAGAATGCTTCTTGTCAAAAAGGCTCATAACGCATCTTGTAAAATATGCTCAAAATAAAATAGGTAAAATAGTATAATAAATCATCTTGTAGAACATGCTCAGAAAGCTTCTTGTAAAAGTGAATCAAAACGCCTTGGTCAAATAAGCTCAGAATGCTTCTTGTAAAAAAGCTCACAATGCATTTTGTAAAATACGCTCAGCAATCATCTCTTAAAGTAGGACCAGAACGCATTTCTTTGAACTTTTTTCGAGCCGATCTAGCAAAAGAGGCTCATAACGCATCTTGTAGAATTTTTACAGAACGCATCTGGTAATATGACTCAGAACTCGTGAAAAATAGGCTCAGAATGTTTCTTGTAAAAAGGATCACAACGCATCTTCAAAAAGCATCTCACAATGAATTTTCTAAAGGTAAATAAAACATTTTCGAAAAGGTACTCAGAACGTTTCTTATAAAATAGGCTCAGAACTCTTCTTGTAAAAAGGCTCATAGCGCATCTTCGAAAAAGTTTGAGAACGCATCTCGTAAAATAATAATAACAATAATAATAATGTCAACATCAAAGAAATTTTTCAAGCCCACTTTCCTTTTTGAAATTACACCCTCCGAATAAAGAACCCCAACAAGATTGACACTTCAAAAAGTGTTTTACAATGATTGCTATTGTCAACACCATTCTTAAGGGGGTTGGTGCTCTCAAGAGGGTGGCTCTTCGTTCAAAGTGTAATTCGCCGTCACGTGTCGAGGGAAGCCCTTTAATTAAATCCGCCCGAAAATTTCCATCTGTCGTTTCGCGAGATCCGCCAAGCCCTGTTTCCAAGTACGATTAGGAACTCTTGCAGACCGGAAGTTAAGAGAGGGGGAGGCCGGAAATTTTGAGACGGGGGTTTAGAGAAAGAGGAAGTAAAGAGGAAAAACTCGAGAGAAGGAGAGTGAGAGAGCGTGCACAAGAAAGAGAGATAGTTGCAGAAAGACACAGAATCCGATATGAATAGAGCAGAAGAAGAAAGAAAGAGAGAGAGAGAGAGAGAGAGAGAGAGAAAGGGTTAGGAAGGAGAGCAAAAAGGAGCGAAAAGGGATCGATATGTCGAGACCGGATGTGGGAAAAGGCAGGGTTGCTTTTCCGAGACTGCGAAAACATTTTCACCTCACATTTCCATCTATTCCCCCTCCTCAATCCTCCCTTCCCTTCTCTTTTATCCACGAAGCAGACGAGCACAATCGATCCCCGTTTCAATACCGGAAACTCAAATGTCCACTAACCACAAACAGGGACGCATTTCATATTTGCAATTT
>JAWWLR010000127.1:42787276-42799865 GCA_035041075.1 Acraspis erinacei
CACCCTTTTGAATATTTTTCTTTTGACTTCCAATTCGTATTCACCCCCCCCCCTCCAGCCATTTCGTTCCGAATTTCATTGAAATCCCCTAATTACATTTTTTTAAATCAGTGTCGCCATATTGGATCCGCCATTTTGAATTGTGACCCGGAATTCGTATTAAGTAACCTAAAAACTCCGTAGTACCGAATTCAATTGAAATCGGCCATTTCATTGCAGTTTTGTTAAATTTTGGCCGCCATATTGAATCCAAAATTTAAATTTTTTTATTTTTAACACTACATTCGTAATCAGAGACCTCAAAACTTCCTAGGTCCCAGTTTTATTAAAATCCCCAAATTTCACAAATTATAAAAAAATTTAGTGTCGCCATATTGGATCCACCATTTATAATTTTTTTATTGTTACCCCGATCACGTATTCAGTAACCGTAAAACCCCGTATAATCAAATTTAATTAAAATCTGCTAATTTATTGCATTTTTTCAATTTTGGTCGCCATATTGAATCCGCTGTTTTTAATATTTTAATTTAATTTTAAAATTGTGTTTATCGATCCTAAAAATCCCCTAGTTCCTAATTTTATTAAAATCTCCAAATTTCATCATTTTTTCAAACTTAGTGGCGCCATGTTGGATCTGCCATTTTGAATTTTACAATTTTGACGCCGAATTCGTATTCAGTAACTTGAAAACCCCGCACTATCGACTTTCATTGAAATCGGTCAATTTATTGAAGTTTTCAGCATTGCAATTTATTGAAATTTTTTAAATTTTGGATTACATATTGAATCCACTACTTTGAATATTTTAAATTTGATTTCAAATTCGTATTCATCGATCCCAAAAATCCCGTAATTCCGATTTTTATTGAAATCCCTCAATTTCATCATTTAAACAAATTTGGTGTCGCCATATTGGATCCGCCGTTTTGCATTTTTGAATTTTGACCCTGAAATCGTATTCAGTAACCTAAAACCCAGTGATATTGAACTTTATTGTAATCGGCCAATTTATTCCTTTTTTTCAAAATTTTGGTCGCCATATTGAATCCAAAATTAATTTTTTTTTCAATTTTAATACTAAATTCGTATTCAGAGACCTCAAAACTCCCGAGTTCCGAGTTTCATTAAAATCCCCGAATTTGATAATTTTAAAATAAATTTAGTGTCGAAATATTGCATCCGCAATATTTAATTTTGTAATTTTGACCCCGAATTCATGTTTAGCACCCTAAAAATCCCGTAGTATCGAATTTCATTAAAATCAGGCACTTTATTGCAATTTTTTAAATTTTGATCGAAATATTGAATCCATCCTTTTGAATAATTTTAATTTGACTTCAAATTCATATTCATGGACTCAAAAAATCCCCTAGTCATGATTTCTATTAAAATCCCCAAATTTCAGATATGTTTTTTTTTATAATTGTAGTATCGCCATATTGAATCCGTCATTTTTAATTTTTAATTTTGACCCCAAATTCGTATTACTAGAATTTAATTTAAATTACTCGATTTTTTATTCTTGACTGCTAATATACGATTTAAGTCAATATATCTTAATGTGAATTGCTAAGATTCAGCATAATTAGTTAAACTTCAATTTTTAATAATATCATTCATTAGAATTCAATTTTAATTGCTAAAATTTAATTTGATATGCTGGAATTGATTATTATCAGTAACAATTTAATTTTAATTGCTAGAATTCAATTTAAAGTACCCATATTCAATTTTAATTTTTATAATTTACTTTTAATTTACTAGAATTTAATTACACTTACTAGCACTCAGATTCATTTTTAAGAATTTAATTTTAATTACTAGAATTCAATTATTAATGTTGTTATTATCTATTATTAGTAAGATATTAATTTTAATTGCCGGAATTCAATTACAATTACTAGCATTCAATTAAAGTTTTAGAATTTAATTTTAATTACTAGCATGCAATTTCATGCTTAGCATTTAATTTTAATTGCTAGATTTCAATTTGAATTACTAGCATTCAGTTAAATTTCTATAATTTAATTTCAATTTCTAGAATTAAATTTGAATTACTAGAATTGAATTTTTCTTTCTAGTATTTAATTTCAATTGCTAGAATTCAATTTGAATGTTTAGAATCTAATTTTAATTGCTAATATTCAATTATTTCTGTCACTATTATATATTTTTGGTCAGAATTTAATTTCAATTGCTGTAATTCAATTTCAATTACTAGCATTCAATTAAAATTCTTAAAATTTAATTTTAATTGCTAGAATTTAATTTTAATTACGAGCATTCAGATTAAAATTTAAAAATTTAATTTTAATTTCTAGAATTTAATTTTAATTGTCAGAATTCAATTTGAATTACGAGAATTCGCCTAAAATTTTTAAAATGTAATTTTAATTTATCGAATTTAATATTAATTGCTAGATTAAATTTGAATTACTAGAATGCTGGAATTTAATTTCAATTACTAGCATTCAATTAAAATTTTTTAAATTTAATTTTAATTGCTAGAATTTAATTTTAATTACTAGCATTCAGATTAAATTTTTAAAATTTAATTTTAATTTCTAGATTTTAATTTTAGTTGCCAGAATTCAATTCGAATTACGAGAATTCAGTTTAAATGTTTGAAATTTAATTTTAATCTATCGAATCTAATTTTAATTGCTAGAATTCAATTTGAATTACTATAATTTAATTTTGATTGCTAAAATTCAATTATTTCTGTTACTATTATATATTACTGGTAAGAATTTCATTTTAATTGCTGGAATTCAATTTGAATTGCTAGCATTCAATTAAAATGTTTAGTATTTAATTTTAATTGCTTGAATTCAATTTGAACTACTAGAATTCAGTTTAAATTTCTATATTTTAATTTTAATTGCTGGAATTAAATTTCAATTACTAGCATTCAATTAAAATTTTCAGTATTTAATTTTAATTTCTGGAGTTCAATTTACACTACTAGCATTCAGTTTAAATTTCTATAATTTAATTTTAATTGCTAGAATTAAATTTGCATGTTTAGAATTAATTTTAATTGCTAAAATTCAATTATTTCTGTTACTATTATATATTTTTGGTAAGAATTTAATTTCAATTTCTGGAATTCAATTTCAATTACTATCATTCAGATTAAATTTTTCAAATTTAATTTTAATTGTTAGAATTCAATTTGAATTACGAGAATTTGGTTAAAAATTTTAAATTTAATTTTAATTTATCGAATTTAATTTTAATTGTTAGAATTCAATTTGAATTACTAGAATTTAATTTTGATTGCTAAAATTCAATTATTTCTGTTACTATTATCTATTATTGGTAAGAATTTTATTTTAATTGCTGGAATTCAATTTCAATTTCTAGCATTCAATTAAAATGTTTAGTATTTAATTTTAATTGCTTGAATTCAATTTGAACTACTAGCATTCAGTTTAAATTTCTATAACTTAATTTTAATTGCTATAATTGTATTTGAATTACTAGAATTTAATTTTAATTGATGGAATTCAATTATTTCTGTTACTATTATCTATTATTGGTAAGAATTTAATTTCAATTACTAGAATTCAATTTGAACTACTAGCATTCAGTTTAAATTTCTATAATTTAATTTTGATTTCTAGAATTTAATTTTAATTGCTAGAATTAATTGTAAATTATTAGATTTCAATTTTTGTTAAAAAACTTCGATTGAAGGTAATATATAATAGCATGAATTGCTATAATTCAATATGTATTTTTCTGATTATAACATGATTTCTTATAATTAAATTATTTCAATTTGTAACATTGACTTTAAATTGATAGCTTTCAATGTGAATATCTAGAATTCCATTTAAAGTAATAGATATCAATATTATTGCTGAACTGTTATTTAAATATTTCTATATTTTAATATGAGTTGCTAGAATACATCATGGTTGGTTTGAATTCAATGCTAATTTGCTAGAATTTAATCTGAACCGTTTAAAGTCCATTATTGCGTTAGAATTTCATTAATTTAATATAATTTAAATAAACAATTTAAATAATTGATCCCTAATCAACTTTTCAGCACCCGATCCTCCATCCAATTTGACAGTCGCCGTTCGAAACGGGAAATCTGCAGCGGTCTATTGGGCTCCACCTAGTCAAGGAAATTACTCTGGATTTCGATTGAGGGTGCAGAGCTTCAATGATGCTGCGAATCCCTGGACCAAAATTATTCCCGCTGACGCTGTGCCCTACACCCTCAGGGACTTGACGCCCGGAGCGACATACTCCCTCCAACTATTCACCGTTCTGGAGTCAAAGGAAAGCGTCGCTTACACCAGCAGAAATTTCACCACAAGTACGTACTTCCAGAGTTCCTGAATTCTTAATACTTAATCAAGCAGGGTTTCAAGTGAAATTTATGGGAAGAGAGGATTTGGGAGGGAAATGGAGATGCAGATGTTCCGAGCAAGTTTATAAGCTACCAACTGCTGAGAACTTGGAGAATATTGTAATGACGGTCGAGGGAAAATTTTATCGTAATGAGAAACTTGGGTTTCTTGTTCTGAAACCTTTCCCAACTCTAGGGATTCTTACAAAAGAAGATATTTCATTTTTTAACGATTTGCTTCGAGCAATTTGTCATGGGTACTAATTCTCAGGGAAAGGATCTTTCATTTTTGTCAGGAAAGAAACACTTCAAGAGCACGTAAATCCCTAGCGGATCGTATGAAGGGACGGTCTCTTTCCGGTCAGGCGATTGCGTGACCATGCCTATGCGTTCACGAAGTCCGCTAAGGACAGTTAAATTTTAGATAAAAATATATGACTTTATACATCATATTTTAATTTTCAACAAAATAATTAAACTTTCAAGAAAATATCTCTGTTTTGAATCAAATTGATGAATTTTTCCTAGCGGAACTAGGGAAAATTGGAAAAAGAATTAAAATTCCACTAGGGGACCCAGTAAACTAAATGCTCTTTATGCGGTTATCCAATTACGTGACCTTAAAGTCTTACTTTTTTCCGTATAAGGTTAATTACTTTCTTAAAATTTAGCCACAAAAAATGAGAGATTCTTCAAAAATGGGATGTTTCATTTTTAAACTAGTTGCTTTAAGGAAGTTGTTGCGGGGGCTAATTTTCAGGGCAAGGATCTTTCATTTTTACTAGAAAACAAATAACTCGAGAGCGCCCAAATCCCTAGCGGATCGCATTAACAAGACGGCCTCTTTACGATCAGTTACATTTTATATAGAAATTTGACTTTATAAGAAAATATTTTAATTTTCGACAAGATAATTAAAGTTTCAAGAAAATATTTGTATTTTTAATCAATTTTCCTTAAGGAACTTTTCGTGGGTTCTAATTTTCAGGGAAAGGATCTTTCGTTTATAACAGAAAAAAGCATCCCGAGAGCACCCAAATCCCTAGCGGATCGCATTACTAGGACGGTCTCTTTACGGTCAGGCAATTGTGTGATCGTTTTATTCACGAAGTCCGCTAGGGGCAGTTAAATTTTTATAACAAACTATTGAATTTATACGAAAATATTTTAATTTTCAACAAAGTAATTAAAGTTTCAAGGAAATATTTTTATTTTGAATTAAATTGATGAATGATCCTTAGCGGAACGCTAGGAAAAATGGGAAACAGGATTAAAATATGCCCTAGCGGACCCGGTAGACTAAATGGTCTCTATGCGGTTCTGCAGTTACGTGACCTTAAAGTCTTACTTTTTACGGTATAAGGTTTATTACTTTCTTAAAATTTAGCTACAAAAAAATGAGAGTTTCTTCAAAAAAGGGATGTTTCATTTTTAAACTAGTTACTTTAAGCAATTTGTAGCGGGGACTAAGTTTCAGGGAAAGGATTTTTTATTTTTACTAGAAAACAAATGTCTCGAGAGCGCCCAAATCTATAGCGGATTGCAGTACTAGGACGGATCTTTACGGTCAGGCAATTGAGTGATCCTATGGGAAAGGGTCTTTCGTTTTTAACAGAAAACAAACATCTCGAGAGCACCCAAATCCCAAGCGGATCGCATGACCAGGACGGTCTCTTTACGGTCAGGGCAATTGTGTGACCATTTCGTTCACGAAGTCCGCTAGGGGCAGTTAAATTTTCGATAAAAAAATGTGACTTTATAAAAACCTATTTTAATTTTCCGCAAAATAATTAAAGTTTCAATAAAATATTTGTATTGTTAATCAAATTGAAGAATTTTCCCTAGCGGAACTCTAGGGAAAATGGCAAAAAGAATTAAAATATACACTAGCGGACCCAGTAAACTAAATGCTCTTTATGCGGCTATGCAATTACGTGACCTTAAAGTCTTAATTTTTCCGAAAAAGGTTAATTAGTTCTATAAAATTTTAGCCACCAAAAATGGAGAGATTCTTTAAAAAAAGGGATGTTTCATTTCTAAACTATTTTCTGTAAGCAATTTGTCACAGGTTCTAATTTTCAGAGAAAGGATCTTTCATTTCTGTCAGGAAAAGAACACCTCAAGAGCACGCAAATCCCTAGCGGATCGCGTGACCGTTCCTATGCCTTCACGAAGTCCGCTAGGGGCAGTTACATTTTTTTATACAAAAATATGACTATAAGGACATATTTTAGTTTCCATCAAAATAATTAAAGTTTCAAGATAATATCTGTGTCTTGAATCAAATTGTTGAATTTTTCCATTTTTAACCTATTTTGAGCTCGAACTGGAATTTATCCAGAAGAATAACGATTCTGAATGGAAAATGTAATTTTTCAAACAAAATTATTATTCTGTTGTGAAACAATGCATTTTTGAAAAACAATTAAATTATGAATTCGAACAGGGAATTTTACCAAAATAAATCTACATCTTACAATTGGTTGACCTGGAGAATTTTCTAAAATAATTAAAACCCTGGATTTGAACAGCACATTTTTCGAAAAAAATTAAAATTTCGGACTTTAACTGGGAATTTTCCATTTTTAACCAATTCTGATCTGAGACTAAAATTTCAAATTGCTTAAATGGTATAATTTTGAGAATTTTAAATTCATGGATTGATTCTTCAATTTAGAGCAATGAAAATGATAACGTGGGTTTATATTTTTGGAATTAAATTGAAGAAAAAAATGAAAAAAATGTAAATTATTTCTCAGAAGACTTGTTCCTAACAGGAAAAAATGAATAAATTTAATTTTCTGACGAAACTAAAAGTTCTGTTAATGTATTAGTATATCACGCCTCTATTTCTAGAATTCAAGGAATTCATGGAATTTAAGGATTTCGTGGAATTCACAGAGTTCACATAAAGCCCGGAATTCACAGAATTCATATAACGCCCGGAATTCACGGATTTCGTGGAAATACCGGTATTCATGAAATTCGCGAAATTTATGGAATTCACGGAATTGATGAAATTCGCGGGATTCAAGGAAATAACGATATTTGCGGAATTCAAGAAAATCGGAGAATTCACGGAATTCAATGAATTCAAGATAATTACGATATTCATGGAATTCAAGGAAATCAGGGAATTGACGGAATTTTCGGAATCCCAAGAATTCACTCAAATCAAAGAATTGATAATAAATAAATATTATGGAATACACAGAATTCATGAAATTCATGGATTTCACGGAATCTATCGAATTCATGGAATTCACGAAATTCAAGAAATTCACGGAATTAAACTATTTCGTGAAATTCAAGAAAACCGTAGAAATCATGGTATTCACAAAATGCAAGGAATTCATCAAATTCAATGCCTTAATGAAATTACATGAATTCCGCATATTCCACTAAATCCTTGAATTCCGCGAATCTTCTCAATTTCGTGAATTACTTCATTTCCATGATTTCTGCGAATTCCTTGAATGCCCTAAATTCCATGAATTTGGCAAATTTTGTGATTCCATCAATTCCATGATTTTCGTGAATTTCGTGAAGTCCATAAATTCGATGAATTCCGTGAATTCAGCAAATCCGGTAAATTCCGTGATTGCAGCGAATTCCTTGAATTCCGTGATTTCCATGATTACAGTGAATTCCGTGACTTCAGTGAATTACTTGAATTCCGTGCTTTCAATGAATTCATTGCATTCCACAAATTCCGTGAATTTCATAAATTCCGTGAATCCTATACATTCCGTATTCATTCAATTCCGTGAATCAATAATATAATCAATTAATTCCTTGAATTCAATTATTCCATGAATTCTATAATTCCGTGACTTCTGTTAATTTCATGAATTTCGAGAGTTCCTTGAATTCCATGAATTCTGCGAAATCCCTAATTTCTGTTAATTTTCATGAATCCCGCGAATTGCATAGATTTCGTGAATTCCTTCATTTCCATAAATTCCGTGAATTTCATGAATGTCGTGACTTTCATTAATTCGGTGACTTCTGTTAAATTTAAAATAAATAATTTAAAATAAATTCATGAATTCCGTAAATAACACAGATCTCGTGAATTCATTCATTTAAATAAATTACGTAAATTTAATTAATTACGTGACATTGATGAATTCCGTGATTTCTGCTAATCCATGAATTCCGCGAATTCTATAGATTTTGTGAATTCCTTCATTTCTATAAATTCCGTAAATTTCATGAATTTCGTGAATTTTATGAATTTCGTGAATTCCTTGAATGCGGTGTATTCTGTGAATTACCTAAATTACATTAATTCCGTGATTTCCTGGTGCACGATTTACGACACTCACGCTTGTATTGTAGAAGTCTTATATAAGTGTTTTAGAATTCCAAATTTTTTAACAGTGTAGGAAAAATTCAAATTTTAGGATAATGAAAAATTTTGCATTGTATTCCTGCAAAACTTTTAAATAACATTTGGAACAAATTTTTAAGAGAATGATTACAAAGATTTCAGAAAAAACTTAGATGTATGAATTAATGTTCCTAGCTTGAAATTGCTTAAACTTATATAATTAAAAAAATTTCTAAATTTTTCGATTGATTCTTCAAATCGAAATTTTGTCTGAGATTTTTTCTTTTATTGGCTCCTTTCAAAATTGTTGTATACTCTTGTTACTAAAAAAAATCTTCTTCACGGATTGTAAATTGTTTACGCTTTTAATATTAAGAAATAAGAAGGAAGGAATGTGAATTTGCGTTTTACCTGTCTTATATGCACAGAAAAAGAACATTAATTTTGTGTGTTTAGCCTATTTCTAAGTTTCAAGACATTGCAATCTCTTTGTTTCAATAAAATAAATCAGAATATTTTCCCTTTTTTCATTTTTTTTTTGCCCAAATATGAACTGAATGAATATAATAGGACTGAATTGATACAAAAAGTTAAATTTTCAATTAAAAAATAAAAGTTTCCAAAAAAATTGTTAAACTTTCAACTAAAGAGATGAAATTTCAACTAAAATTAGACATTTTTATACAAGAAATATGCCATTTTTACCAAAAAAGATGAATTTTTTAATCAAAAAGACAAATTTAAAAGAAATTATTTTTATCAAAAAAAAATTGGTTTGACTTTCCAATATTAAAATATGAGGTTTGAACAAAAAGTAAATTTTCTAAGAAATAGTTGAATTTTCAAACAAAAAAGATGACTTCAACAAAATTGTTGCATTTTCAAAAGCTTGAATTTTTATCTAAGAAAGATACAATTTCTACTAAAATAGATGAATTTTTAAATTAAAAAGACGAATTTTCCGGAAACGTTTAATTTTCATTTAAAAAAGGTTTTCGGTGACTCTTCAGTACCAAAATATGAATTTTATGCAGAAAGTAAGTTTTCTAGAAAAAAATTGCATTTTCAACTAAAGGGGGTGGAGTTTTAACTAAAATTTTTGAATTTTCAAACAAGTAATAAAATTTAGAACTAAAAATATTATCTTCAGGAGGAAGCGATTGCAAAAAAATACAAGGCAATTCAATTTCTAACAAGAATATTATATCGGGGTGATCGCAAATATTTATTTAAAAAATTCTTTTCCTAACCAATTTTTGCATTTTTCCTGGCCAATAAAATTTATAGACCTCTTGAAAAAATTGTTTTGTAAATCCCTTACTTTTCCCTGATCAATAAGATTCCCTGACTTTTTTCAAATTTTCGTTGAG
Organism: Acraspis erinacei; assembly: GCA_035041075.1. Lineage (NCBI taxonomy): Eukaryota > Metazoa > Arthropoda > Insecta > Hymenoptera > Cynipidae > Acraspis > Acraspis erinacei. The sequence goes on from JAWWLR010000127.1 coordinate 42,797,349, forward strand.
TGGATGCGTTTTTCACTCACCAGGTTTCTTTAAGGCGTAATTTTAAATTCATAATTAACTTTTTGAACAATTATTGACCTATTACGCGATGTAAGCATGGTCACTATAGAATTTGCTTTGCAGACCTAATAAACTTTTAAAAAATTCAAACTTAACATTTAGTTATTTATAAATAATTAAGGTTAACAGATAAAAAAGGTAGCGTCTTTTTTTCAGAAAAAAAAACTCATTTCCATCTTATTTGCATAGAAACAGCGTATCAGACTAAAAATAATCTAGATAGTTATAAATTACCGTAAGTTCTGTTTTTTAACTTAAATTTTTTATGAATTTTTATTTTTAGCGCAAGCAATAATTTTCAGAAAAATAAGTTGGATGAGTTGTTACAGCACATATAAGGAGGGAAAAAATTTTGTTTGGGAAAAATATGAAGGTTTTCTGTTTGCTAACTTAAATTATCAATAACAAAGATAAACGTTAAGTCTTCAAAATAATATTATGATTTCTTTATAACAATGATGAATAATACTTTTCAACAATATTGTATGCTTTTGTGAATCCGTTGAGATCCTTTGCTACAAATTCGATAGCAAGATTTTTTATTTCTTACAAAGAAATGTTATTTTTTAATTTATGTTTAATATATTTTTATAGCAGAAACTTATAAAAGAATTTCAGATCATTTTTGGCTAAAAAAATTTTGTGTTTTTATTTGGTTCTGTCTTTTATATCGTTTTTCCAAAAAATTTATTTTTTAATTTTTTATTTATTTCTTAAGATTAAAGGAAAATGCACTCGTCCTATCCAAAAAATAGTAGTAACAAATCTGTAGAACCTTTCTGGACGAATAAGTTTTGTCTAATAATGTTTTTCTTGCCTTCTTTCGTTTTTGATTAAATTTAATTTTTTAATTTTTATTTTTATTTTTTACGATTGAAACAAAGACTAAAAGTCCTGTTAAAACTGTTTTTTGGAAAAGCAACTTATGTCTATTCATTTTTGCCATAACTTGTTTCGTTAGTCCAAAAATTCAATTTTATTATTTTTAATGTTTTCCGGTACAAATAAAACCAAAAATATGCCTTCCATCCAAAAATTATTATTAACAAATTTTTAGCGTAGCTCGTTTTGGGGTGAACAACTTTTGTTCAATTTTTTTTCTTAGCTTGTATCGTTCAATCAAAAATTGATATTTTTTAAGGGTAATGTTGTTTTTTACGGATAACCACGTAAACCAAGTATGCTATTATAAAGTGATCAATAACATAATGGTTGAAAATTCAGTTGAAAATTCAACTATTTGGTTGAAAATTCATTTATTTTGTTAAAAATTAATACTTTTTGTTAGAAATTTAATCTTTTTCGTTTTAAATTTCTGTATTCTATTTAAACTTTGTCTTTTGTGACTTTGTCTATTGTGATTTAAACCTAAATGGTTTAAATTTTCATTAAATTTTTAAAAATTTTGTTAAAAATTCATATTGAAAAAAATTGTATAAAATTAATTCTTTTGGTTCCAAATTTCTGGTTTTGGTTTAAAATAAGTTTTTTTTATTGAAAATTAATTTTTTAGATAAAAATTTAAATATATCTAAAGGATTCAACAAATTTGTTTGACAATTTAGGTTGCATCACTTTTTTGAGAAATAATTTATTTTTTGAAGATTCATTATTAGTTGGAAATTCCTCTCTTTGGTTGAAACTTGAATTATTTTATTAAAACTTGCGATTTTTTAATTCAATATTTAACTTTGTAGGGGAGAGGTAAACTCATTGTTGATTTATTTTTAATGAATTTTCATATCTTCGATTGAGAATTCAACAAAGTTGAAAAATAATTCTTAGCTTAAAATTCACATTTTTTGTTGAAAATTCAATGAATGTAGAGAAAAATCCTTTTTGGCATCAAAGTTCAGTATTGTGTGAAAAAGTAATCTTTTATGGTAGATAAGCATTTCTTTATAATAAACAAGTAAATTTGAAAATTTTAAATTTGTGTATGGAATATTATTTTCTTCTATTTATAAAATATTCTATATTAAAAATATTATAAGATTAAGTTCTGGTATTTGGATGTTAGTGGTCAGGGAAAATAAGAAAATGGACAAGGAAAAATTAGGTATTATTTTAAATATGAACAATATCTATTCGTTTCAAGTCTCATAGCGTATTATTTCTAGAAACCATAAATTACGTACAGTAATGGGGGTGAGGTAGAAATATTTTGCTGGGTTCATTACTGTGGGTGGTAGGAGGGGGGGGGGTTCTTGAATAGGGCCTATAATCCGTTACGTAGATTAAGTATGGGCCCTAACGGTTTCTTTCTAATTACAGAAGTTATAGCCTGAGCTATTGCGCATGCGTGATATTATATCGGGGGCATCGTAGAGAGTATACATAAGAACAACATAACCTGATACCTCAGTTTCAGGTCAGCCCCGAAGAAGTGAACTGCAATGTTCACGAAACGTCGGCAAAATTCTTAGTTTTGTACACGAGTGAAACCCGAAATATCTC
>JAWWLR010000127.1:42799965-42814878 GCA_035041075.1 Acraspis erinacei
AAATTAAGTTCGAAAAAGAAAATAATTTAATAAGCAAAAGTTTTAAATTAATGGTCACCACTTAATGGTATTTATTAACATAAATTTATTTAATTAAAAAATTAAATTAAATTAAAATATTTTAGAAAGTGAAATTATAAAATCATTCGAATTATTATCACAGTTTTGCAGAGTTGCGATTCACAAAAATGGTTTTGTATTTTCGCGATTCTTGACTCTATCTATAGACCATAAGAGGGCCTAAGTGAAGCGACTTGCGAACGTTGAGAGTCTAAGCGTTGAAACTAAGACGACGTAATTCCTCTAATTTAGTCTCTTTTTATATTTTGAGCAAACTCTTTTTCATGACACGATTATTCTGTTCAATTAGACTCGAAATGGAAAAGAGGACACGATGCAAGCCGGCGCCGAAACGATTCGCGCCTCGTGTTCTTTTTACGAGGAAATTCGGAAACGCAGTGACATAACGACGGGCAAAAGAGAAGCTTTTCTCGACTATAAAGGCGAATAGACAACGCTTAATTCCCTTCCAACTTTCGCGCCAAAAGATAGCACGAATTGTGGGAATTATTCAGGTTCGCAGTCGTGAAACGAAAAATTGTAGTTCAAGGTCGTACGTCAAAACAACGAATTGCTGGAGAGATTTAAAAGACGGATTACGTGTGCTTTTTTTAATTTTGATTGATACGGTGATTCAACGGCCTCAAGCGAATTTTATTGTGTGAAATTAAAATTGAACTTTCTTTTATCGATTGTGAAAATAGTTGGTATTATTGAACGCTCAAGTTGTCTTAAGTCAACATTCGACGTTTTTAGGAACACCTTTATATCGTCGATATGCAATCTGCTCGGATTGGATTATGGTGGCATGCAGGATAAGATTATACGACATATTTGTAATATGTTGATGGACTTGAACTCATTACAGCAACACTCAGAGGACGAAGACAAAGAGGGAGTGATGGGAGATTAAGAGAAAAATTAAGAAAGGAGAATCTATTCAAGAGTATTTTTTTTTATTACGAAAGAAATGTCCACTTAAGGTCATAAAAGCAGATGCATTAATGCTTTATATCATCGAGAATATCACCGACGACACCAGAAACAACGTATGTCTCTTCGGGGCAAAGGGCTTGAAAGAGTTCAAGGAGAAGCTGAGGACTGATGAAGAAATACAAAAAATTAATCAAGAAAGAGATAAGAAGACCAGCAAGGGGAATAATTCATCAGGGAAGACAGGAAAGAAAGTTGACGAGAAGAATTCTTCTACGAATACCTGAAGTGTGCGGTGCTTTAATTGTGCTATAAAGGGACTTCTATCTATGGAATGTAAATCTAAAAGCTGATGTAGAAAGTGCTTCAGTTTTAACAAATCCGGGAACATGGCCAATGAGTGTACCAAGGATAAAGCCGGTCGTAATAAGATATCAGTTAATGTAAATTTAGCAAATGTAGATATAGATAAGAATTCAAATTTCTATCAAAAACACGAGATTTGAAATTCTGCGAAAGAGGGTTAAATTCAATTAGGCAGTATCGTAACATTTATTCAGCAAAACGTTCATATGCAGATTGAAGAACCACATTTGCGTTTAACCGAAATTTCTTTGAAAGGCATGAGTCATCATGGAATTAAATGGATATGATACTTTCAGGATCTAATCAAACTTGATCATGAGGAATATACTCTAAAAATTCATCAATACAAGAAGGTCGTGCCCCATTGAACGCAGCGATCGGTAATGATATTACTGCGCAAGTTACAGTTAATATAGATTCGAATTGAAGTTGAGAATTTAATTGAAAGCTACGAACTGAAGAAAATAAGGTCGAGTGATATAGAGTTAAACATAATTTTTAAAGATGCTAAACCTGTTTTTGATAGGCCTACTCGCTCAGCGCCATTGGAAAGCGAACTTGTTGACAATCAAATAAAGACTTGGTTAAAAAATGATTAAATTGAGCCATATTCGTCAGAGTATGCTAGACGCTTGGTAGTCGCAAAAAAAGGATGGTAGTCTGTCGTGTTGAAATAATTTCAAGGTGCGCGAATATTCAGTGTTATTGATTTGAAAAATGTATTCCACCATGTGCCTGTCCAGAAAGAACCTAAAAAGTATACGCCGTTTGTTACACAGAACGGTCAATATGAATTTAAAAAGATGCAGTTGGGGGTTCATCAACTGCCTAGCTGTTTATCAAATGTATTTGTGAACGATATTTCGCGATTTAATGAGAGAGGGAACAATGTTTATGTTTGTTACGATCTAGTAATTCCAACGGTTCATGAAGAGAAGGGTTTAATAGAATTAAAGAAGGTTTTAGAGATCGCTACCACATATGGATTGGAGGGTAACAAAAAAAGCTCAAATTATGCATGACCAGATTGAATTCCTAGGACATATCGTGAAACAAGGAAAACTCTATCCATCGCAAGAGAAAATTAAGGCTATCCAAAAGTTCCCAAAGCCGAAGTGTGTTAAGGATATCCAGAGTTTTATTGGGCTCAGCAGGCTATGGAGCCATACTTTTTCAAAGATATCCCGAAGATTAACAGCTACCTCTGATATATTACATGAGCTGAAAGACTACGCCCGTTGAAAATCAAAATTCCAGATACTTGTCGGAGATGCTAGCAGTAGCTTTGGCACTACGTACTTTCCGTGTGTATCTTCTAGGCATATAGTTTAAAATAATTACAGTTTGTTGAGCATTCCAGAGAACAATGGATAAGAATGATGTTTCTCATAAAATAGCAGGATGGGCAATGGAATTAGAAACTTTTAAATACAAAATCGAGTATCGATCGAGAAATCAGATGAAATAAGATAATGCCACAAGTTGTTACCTGGTCACGTGTGCTATAAAGCAGAACATTGTTCTACAGATAAAACGAGTTCAAGATGAGGAAAACGAAGCCAGCTTGATTGTAGAAGTGCTAAAGGAGAAACCCGACCAAAACTATGTTGTTCCAAATAGTCTACTATATTATCAGCAGGAAGACCGAAACGTGCTTTCTGTTCCGGAGTCAATGAAGAGTGAGGTCATCCAAACTCCTCATAAATGAGGTCGCTTTACTACACACAGAACCGAAGAGCTTATCAAACTGGAATATCATATTTCGAATCTCAAACGAAAGATACAGAATGTTATTTTTAACTGTGTAAAATGTATCCTTGGAGACAATAGACAAGATTAACAAGAGGGTTATCTGCATCCTTTGACAAAGGATAGGACAGTCTCATCATGTTTTAGCTGTCATCGATTGATTTACTACCTTCACCTGGCTGTACCCAACAAAATCCATGGGAGCGAAAAAAGTGCTCCAGAAAATAGAGCGTCAAAAGGTCATTTTTGTAATCTGTCCTTAATTATCTCAGAAAAAGAATCAACGTTTACCTCAAATGATTTTAATTCTTATTGTGAGAAGCAAGGAATTAAACACTTAGTCGTAGCGACAGGACTTCCACGGAAAAATCTTCAAGTAGAAAGGTTGAACGGGGCTCTAATTCCAGTGTTGACGAAACTATTAACAGAAGGACTATCCAAGTGGTATCCTTATATCGAACGTCTCTCGCTGGTATGGTACTCAACATTTCAGAGAAGTATTGACACAACTCCTTTTCAATTTCTCCTTGGAGTCCAGATGTGAGCAGAAGATGATATAAGGTTAAAACAACTTCTGGAGAAGGAAATTTAAGCACGATTTGAAGAAATTCTGGAAAATTCTCCGGAAGAAGGTAAAGGAACAAATCCTGAAGGTCCAATAAGAAAACCTTCAGAGTTACAGTCGCAGGCGGCGTAAAGTTACTCAATCTAAGGAAGGAGATTTAGTTGCACAGTGGTTATTTTTCCAACGCTAGATAAAAATTTTGTTGTAAAGCTAGAAAGTTTCTTAATGCAGAAGATAAAATTTGAGTCGCCGATAATTTCTTTTGTATAAAATTTTAATATTTACCTAAGTTGCAAAAATAGGCTTAGAAGTGGTTTTGAGCTTGTGATTTCATAGCCAAGAAACGATTTAGATTTTTCATCGAAATATACAAATATGGGATGTTTGAGGTCGCTGAATTCGAATCTGTACTCAGAATTACAATATTAAATTTTTAAACAAATTATAGTATAAACAAATACCTTCAACTATTTATAAAAAATAGAATAATTGTTGTATTTTTAATTTGTGCGTTGAAACTTATTTCTCATTATATATGATTGATTTAAGAATTTATTGTCTGTGTAACTAAACAAGTTTATAGCAATAATAAATAAATGAAGCATATGTACGCAGTGCCATTATCATTTTATTTCACAAGCACATATAATAGAAAAAAGTTTCAACGCACGAATGAACAATACAAAAATTGTTCCATTTTTTATAAATAGTTTAAAGCATTTGTTTGTATAATTTGTTTAAACAAATGGATATTGCAAGTCTGAGTACAGATTCAAATTCATTCACCTCAGAAACCAAGGATTTGTATATTTCGATGAAAAAAATTTTTTTTTCTTGCCTGAAATGTTACCTTCTTGCATTAAGAAATTTCTAGCTTTACAAATTTTTTTAACTTTAAACGCTTCCATAAGCTGCTTTTTTGTCTTATAACTTTGGAAAAAAATCCACTGTGTGTCGGTTCAACAAGAAATGTTCATCGATTTCTCGAAAACTATTAGAGATTTTGGAACGTTTTTTTTAAATTAAAGAACATGTAAAGGACGCCTACCTAGTACATGGTCTAATCCCAATTGTCGTCCTGAATGGCCTAGCACCTTTTCGGCATACTATCCACTAATTTTTCAGAAAAGTCCGTTTGTTTGCCCGATTTTTTTCGAGAGCTGTTTTAGGGTGAAAGCGCTTTTTCCCGAACGTTTCCTCTTTACGATACTCCAGAAATTTTCGGTTGGATTCGCTTCGGCTTCATACATTTTTGTAGAAGACCTTAGGAGACGAAGTTTATATATATTGAGCATTTTCTGAGCATTGATTTTCTAGGTGAAGAGCTCTAAATACCCAAAACCGAGCTCAGAGAAGCATGCCAAACATGGACCTTCACTGGGTCTTTATCAGTTCGCTGGATAAATCGAGTACCAGCAGTAGACAAGGCTAAATTGATAGGAACTCATGTCCAGAACGACGCTTCAACTGAAAAAGTCACATTCGATCAGTCACGGTCGAGATTTTCAGCAGAACGTTTTTTTTCATCTTCAGTCCGTTTCGCGTACGTAGAACTCATTTCCACTCACGTCTGCTCTCTCATACAAGTGGAAAAAAACTTTCGAAAATCTCTACTAGTTTTCGAAAAATCAAGGAACCTTTCTTGCTGAACCTACTGTAAGTTAGTTTTATTATACAATGACATTTCCCCCTCGTTTTTTGAGAGTAAACATTGTAGGTGTTTAGAAAAAAGAAATAATTTTCTGTTTGAGGCAGTTTAAATGAATTTTTTTTTACAATGGCTTCCTAGCATTTTAAGACACCATGAAAAACGATAAAAAATGTTAGTTACCGAACAATGCATAAAATAATTTTTTAGTCCTCTGGAGGTGAAACTCTCCTAGCCAAGAAATCTTTCTTAAACTAAATGGACCTGTTATAGATAGTTGCAAAAGCTGGCGATTTTCCCCACCAGCCTGCAGTTTTCTTAATGATACTGATTCCAAACCCTTTTTAAAGTTAGCTGACATCGCTGCGTGTCTGGTGCTATGGGTCGTAAATTCTTCGTCGATTCTACGTTGTCTTAGTTAAATTACCTTCTTCCATCTACTCAGTATTTGGTATGATGGCGAATTGTGCGGTTTTTAGTAGAAATAAACAAGGACTTGTTGCCTTTCCTTAGCCTCTGAGTGACATTCATGTACTCCATCACTGTTCTAGATGCACAAAGCAGTGGTTTATTGACAAAAAATGGAAGATCTAAGATTGGCTGAAGTGTTCCAGGTCTTGAACTTTGAATTATATGCGGGTTTTAATGTCTATCGCGTCTTTTGAAAATTTAATGTTATCTATGTCTATAAGCGATATCGTCTGATCTCTTTGCCCAGTGGCCAGTGCTAACAAGATTATTGTTTTCTCTTTAAGACTTTTCGAAGTCAAAGAATATAGCGGGTGCTGCTTAGCTAGGTGATCGGGTACAGCAAGAACGTTAAAAATTTGAGTACATTTTGGTTTAGTTGATTTCATTTTAAATATTCTCATGAAAAATCTGTTTAGTAGAGGGTCTTCTGACAAATCTTCGGTTGATTTTAGCGCGATTGCTTACCTTGTTGAATTAGGTGTTCCATATGAGGAACCTTCTTTATAGCTTTTAGTCAGGAATTATAATATGATATTAATGCTGCCCGGCAACTAGCATTACATTTTTAAACCTTTGGGTGAATATGTTTCCTGCAAGAAGTTAAAAGTAACTAAAGTAAAGGCTCAAGACTAATTGGGCTTCTAATCAATAGCTTGTTGAATATCGGATACCCGTCTTCTACAATTATTCCTAATATTCTCAAGATTAGTGCAAAGGGAGTAAAGACGTAAAAATACAAGTTTCTGAACGTGAATGTAAGAGCATCATTATAGTGTGCTTCTTGATCTTGACCCCATGAAGCGAAATCCCTGCATTTTGTAATTTATCGGGTAGAAAAAGGTCAATTTCTTATTTTTGGAACTGGTTAGGTACAATTCTATAGGCTTCTTTGGCTACTTTCCAATGGGTACCTATATTCTTAATTCTAGATTGTTGATCAGCTTCTAAATGATGTTTGGATGCAATTTATTTAGCGAAAATCCATATTTGTTTATTCGCGCACCATTCCTAAATGTCTTTAGCCATATTATTAAGCTTCATGTACTGAGTACCTCCCACTTTAGTCATATAAACGATTGCAGTCGTATTACCTACGCAAAGCAGAATTTGATATTGCACCAACCCTGAGCCAAAAAAACAAAATTTTTTTTAAAAGTCTGCTCCCAACTTCTTGTGGTTTGGGTCCACTCCCAGAGCAGTCGCTCTCTTTTCACTTAAGGATGACTACGGATCAGGAGGAGACTGAACCTTATTCTTCCCGTTACCATCTCCAGGAAGTTTAGCCTTATCCTTATCGTTTCTATCTGAATTAGATTGCGAGTTATCTGTAGCCTTCTCATTTCGGTTCGAGAAGTATCCACATCTTTTGTGGGTACGGTGTCAATCTGTCATTGAACGCTACTGCATTTTGAGGGGTAGTCCAGAATGTAATATAACTGAGAATATGAACATTTTTCGGCACCCTAGCTCACTTAGTTATTTTTTATACCCCTTAAAATGTGAAATTTGCTACCGTTTTGCAAAAATTCATTGATTTGTAGTCAATGCTACCTGAATCTGATGAACTTGAGACCTGTTCTACCTCTAAGTATAGACTATCTCTTAATTTCTTAGGTTACGATTTAAGGTTAAGATTTAAGGTTAAGATTTTACTACGAGATTTGTTCTGCCGCTAAAGTATAGACACGCCCTCAGTCATTATACACGAAGAGAAGTTTGGTATAGCCGCATATACGACCCGTAAAACTGTGGCGCCAATTACATAGTGAAAGGTGTCACTTTTGTTTAGTGGAATGGCTCCACTAATTCGGAAGAACCATTACCCCAAACAGCTCAAACCGTTTAACTAACAGTATAGTCGAGCCGTTCTACACTCGCGGCACGCCCTGCACAGTTCGCTGCTTGCGCAGTTTAGAAAAAAATATAGCACACATGTTTCAGAGCGACTGATCTCCGCACGTTTGGGGTAACCAGTGTCCCGAATCTGGGGCAGCCGCCACACCAAACCGAAGTGCAGCAATATTCCTACCACTAGCGCAACGGTTTTACCTAACTTCTCACTCTGTAGGTTATTTGACCCAATATACCGGACGTCACACGCTAGAACTGAAGTATTTGGGAACACTTCGATCTACTTCTAGTGCAGATTCATTTGCCATGCTCGAGTGTATTTATTTATTAATATTTTTGCATTGTGTATGTATTTATATTTTACTTTTATTTATTTATTCACTTTTTGATTCTAGACAAGATTTTTAAACTGACCTTGAATATTGACAGGTCTGTCGTGACTGCTCTATAGACACCATTGAAACTTCTTGCATTTAAATTCTATTGCGTCTCCTGGTTGGTGTGTGCGAGTTTCGTGACGAGGAACTTGAATGCAATGAGTCTTACATCGTGCTTCGATACTCCTCAACTTCCCCTTCGAGTTTCCGCACTTTCTCCACCATTTTCTCCTATCTCTCTTCACTTTCCCGTCTTCTCTTTTTGTGTTTTAAAATTTTCCCTTCCTAACTTGACTTTAATTTGAATAAAAAGCAAATCAAATTTGCACAATCACTTCGAGCGTGTGAAGTGCGTCCCGCACGACAAAGTCTTATGACAGGAAACAGAATATAGAATGTGTCTCTATCTTAAATTAAAACGTGTTGTGCCGTCCTGGTGGGGTAGCATGGTAGTACAATATGTAATCTCGGGGAACGAGGCAGAAATATAATTGTTGGATATGCTTTGAGTGGGGCGATGGTCGTGGGGGCTAAAGCATAGGCTTTGGACCCACTCCGTCGGCTTGCGGGTTCGATTCCCGCCTCGCACTCTGGAAAGAGCCTGGGTGGCCCATGCGGTGAAGCAAGGGAGTTGCTCACCTCTGGAGCGTCGTGGGACCGGTACCTCTAGAGAAAAAGGTTCTCTAAGTACCCAAGGCTTTTGCTCTTGGTGGTTTGGAATCCACCTTAAACTGTGGGTACCCCTTCCACCACCAAGTAAGTGTGTGTGGGGTGTGTAGAGGAATAGGGAAGAAGGTGCAATAAAAATGTAAACCCTTAGGGGACACATTAGAAGCTTTCAGTCCAAGAAAAAGCCTTTGAGTATCGTCTTTGGAGAAAATTTATATTTGATTTAATCCAGATACAAAAAGTGAGGAATATTTGAAGTGACTATTTGAGAAAAATATATTCACAAAAAGTACAACATTCTAAACAAACTACTCATTTTATTATTTATTTATTACCTTTTCATAACTGAAGAATCGAAGCAAAGTTTAATATTTCAGAAAAAACCGCAAATATCTAGCATTACTATGCCATAAGATAGTTCTGAACAATAATTATTTCATTAAGGAATTAGGCTGCTTAAATTTAAATAATATTTACCTCGATCTAAGTAAAAAGTGGACAAAAGCTTGAATATTTTCGAAAAATCTTAACTTAAACCAAAGTGAAAATTCTGGGGAAAAGTACCACTTTCCAGCATTATTACACGATAATATTATCAATAATAAAATATGCAAACATCCATTTATCAGAAAAAATGCTGATTATGTATTAAAAACAATTGGTAAAAAAAGCATTAAGGTATGCAAATGTTAATTTATAATGAAAAATACCATTCTCGTTTTATTTATTAAAATAATTTTTCAACCATTAAATAATTTAATTTTTCGGAAAAACTATGGCAAATATGAGAAAAATTTTTTAAAAAAGTTTCTTCTCGAAAAAATTTTTAACCAGACGTGATCACTTTTGTTGAAGTTAATAAATAATTGTCAGACTCTAAATGAAAAGTTAATAATAAATTTTAAAACATTGGAACAAACGGGACTTTTTGTCCATATTCTCAGAGAAAATTGCGAGAAAAATAGTAAATTGTTTAAAAAATGTATGCAAACATGTTATTCATCCAAATTTTTTTTTTAATTAACAATTTAATTATTCGGCCAAACTGTGCGAAATACGAGAAAAAATTTAAAAAAATTGTTTTTCACAAGAAAAATCTCTAATAAGACATGAAGTGGTCACAATAATCTCGAAAAATGCTGTTAAAAATAAAAAAAAATCTATTTTTCAGAATAAGTAAAACTATGAAAATTTTAAATATTTGTTCGTGAAAATTTATTCACTAGCTATAGCAAGTAAGTTGTTAAATTGTTTGTCTACTTTTAAGCTTCCCAGACGATAAAAGGGCATCAGCCAGAGATTAAGTAAGCAGTACTGAAGGTTTCAAAAATTTATTTAGTCGTATGACAATTAATACTCTTATTTCTGTGAATGAGTCTCGACACCATTACACTTTTAGGAATTAGGACATAGAAAATTAAATATTATTAAGAAAAAAACTCCATAAGAAAAGGCTTTAAATTAATTACCACCTTTTATTAATATTTATTAATATAAAGTTATTTAATAAAAAAAGAATTGAAATTCAATAAATTTTACAAATATAAATCTTTAAAATCCCTTGCAGCTCTTTTAAATCATTAAAATCTATTCAAAATTTCTTGAAATTTCTAAAAATATCACATAATATTAAAAATCATTTGAAACTCTTTAAAATTATCGAAATACAAGAAATATTTCTTGGAATTTTTGAAAACACTTTAAAATGTTCAAAATCATTTTGACTCGCTTCAAAGAACTTAAATCTATTTGAAAATCCTGGGAATATTTTTAAATAAAGTAGGGTGCTTCCGGTGCCTTAAACATTTTTTAGATTCCTTTAGCGTTTTTAAATCTCTTGAAAATTTCTTGGAATTTTTACGAATCCTCTAAAATCTTAAAATCCTATTGAATTCTCTCAAATTATTGAAATCTACTCAAAGTTTGCGGAATTTTGTAAAATACCGTAAAATATTTCCAGAAGTTTGAAGTTCTTTAAAATCCCTTGAAACCTTTCGAATATCTTCAAAATAGATGGAATTGTTTAACATTTCTTGAAATTACAAAATATATTGAAAATTTCTTGTATTTTTTGAAAATATCCTAAACTATTTTAAATTCTTTGGAATCCTTTTATATTCTTTGAAATATTTTGAATGATGCGAAAATTACTTGCAATTTTTAAGAATATCTTAAAATATTTAAATTCATTTGGAATTCCTTCAAAATATCAAAAAGTGTTAAGAATGTCTGAGAGTTTATAAAAATACTTAGCATACTTTCCATGCTACGCATTTTTTTTAATCTTTAAAACTTTAGAAATATCTCGAAAATTCCAACAGTTTCTAATTCCTTTGGAAATACTTCAAATTATTGAAATTTTAATAATTCTGGAAGTTTTTTAAAAATAACCTAAAATACTCTCAATCCTATAACATTATTTTGAAATTATTTGAAACTTTTCAAATATGTTGAAAATTATTTATAATTTTCAAAAATTTATTAAAGTCTCGATAGTCCTTTAGAATTCCTTCAAATTATTGAAATCCTGTTGAAAATTCTTGCAATATTTGAAAATACCCCAAGAAATCCCTTGAAACTTTTTGAGTATCTTGAAAATTCTTTATAATTCTTGAAGATTCCCTGAGATCTTTAAAATCACTTGAAACTTTTTAAATTATTTAAATCTATTCAAAATTTATTGGAATTTTTAAAAATACCCTAAGATATTTTCAATCCTGTGAAATTTTTTGAAATCCTTTGAAGTTTTTAAAATATCTTTTAAATTCCCTAAATTTTTTTAGAATTCCGTTAATTCTTTTAGATTCCTCGGAATTTTTTTAAATTCCCTTAATTCTTTTATATTCCTTGGAATTTTTAGAATTCCCATAATTCTTTTAAATTGATTGGAATTCTTGTATTTGAATGAAATCTATTCGAAATTTCTTGGCATTTTTAAAAATACCTTAACGTATTTTCAGTCCTGTGAAATTCTTTAAATATCTTTTAAGTTCCTTGGAATTTATTCAATTTATTGACATCTTTTAAAAATGTCTTGGATTCTCTAAAAATACTCCTAAGATATTTTTAATCCTATACACTTTTTTTAAATCCTTTGAAGCTTTTTAAATTTCTTTTAAATTCCTTGTAATTTTAGGGATTTCTAAAGACCTTTAAAATACTTGGGATATCATCTCAATTGATAAAATCTATTAAAAATTTTTGAAATCTATTTAATGTTTTTTAGAATTTTTTAAAATACTCTAAAATATTTTCAAAACAGGAAAGTTGTTAAAATTCTTAAAAAACATTTTAAATACCTTGAACATTTATAGTAATTTTTAAAATTTCCTAAAATCTTTCAAATCCTTTGGAATTCCTTCAAATTATTGCAATCTATTCTTAGAAACTCCTTAGAATTTGTAAAAGTAGAGAAGAAAAAATTGTAACAATCATTTATCAGAACACTTGATCCTGACAACAACAAAAAATTCTGCCTCATTCAAAACGTTAGTTAGTATATAGTATATATAGCCCGTATTTATGGAATTCAAGGAATTCATGTAATTTAAGGAATTCTTGGACTTCACAGAATTCTTATAATTCACCGAATTCACGGAATTTCCGGAATTCACGAAATGCAAGGAATTCAAAGAGTTCACGGTATTCATGAAATATGAGTAATTGACGGAATACAAATTCACTAAATTCAAGGAATTTACGGAATCCAAAGAATGCACAAGACTTGAATTGCGCGAATTGCATGCATTTCGTGAATTTCGGGTATGAATTCCGCAAATTCAAAAAATTCAGCGATTACACTAGATTCCGCGAATTTTTTGATATCCGTGAATTCCATAGATTCCATAAATTAAGTGCACTCCATGAATTTCGTGAATTCCGTAATTCCACGAATGTCGTGAATTTCGTGAATTGCATAAATCCGATGAATTCCGTGAATTCCGGAAGTCCAGTGCATTCCGTGATTTCAGCGATTCCCTTGAATACCGTGACTTCAATGAATTCTTTGAATTTCTTTCATTCCATTAATTCCATGAATTGAAATTCATTATTTCCTTGAATTTCATGAATTCCTTGAATTGCGTAAATTCCGTCCATTTCATAAATATCCTGAGTTCCTTGAATTCCCTGAATTCTTCGAATTCCGCGACCTTTGTAAGGTTCATGAATTCCGCGAATTCCATAGATTTAATGAATTCCTCCATTTCCATCAATTCCGTGGAAATAATGTATTCCGTTAATTTAATTGATTATGTGAATTCCATGAATGCCATAAATTTTTCGAACTCCATTAATTCCATGAATTTTACGAATTACATGATTTTCATGAATTTATTGAATTTCATGAATTCCTTGAATTTGATGAATTCCTTGAATTGCATAAATTCCGTTAATTCCATCAATTTCCTGAGTTCCTTGATCTCCATGAATTCTTAGAATTCCGCGACTTTGTAAATTTCATGAATTCCGCGAATTCCATAGATTTCGTGAATTCCTCCATTTCCATAAATTCCGTGACTTTCATGAATTTTGTAAATTTAATTAATTTAGTGATTTTTATTAATTCCGTGACTTCTGTTCAATTCATGAAATTCGTGAGTTCCTTGAATTCCATGAATTATGCGAAATCCATTACTTCTGTGAATTTCATGAATTCTGCGAATTCCATAGATTTCGTGAATTCCTTCATTTCCATAAATTCCGTAAATTTCATGAATTTCGTGACTTTTATGAATTCCGTGATTTCTGCTAGTTGCAAGAATTCGGCGAATTCTATAGATTCCGTGAATTCCATCATTTTCATAAATTCCGTGAATTTAATGAATTTCGTGAATTCCTTGAATTCGGTGAATTTCGTGAATTTCGTGAATTCCATTAATACCATGTTTTTAACTTTACCTCAAGCTTGTATTGTAGTCTTCGATTTTTGAAAAATCATTGACCGTGAAAAAAATTTGCGAACCGGACATTTTTTTCTTGGATTAAAAGTTGACCCTGCATACAGAAAGTGTGCCGATTAGGGGTTTTAAAATTTCATTTAAAAAAATGTCACAGGCAGATAAAAATGTTGACTATCCGCCAGACTATAAAGAAGCCATTGAACTTGGATCAACAGCTCAACTGATGACATAATTTTGTTTCAGAGCCAAATACCCCGGGCAAGTTCATCGTATGGTTTCGAAACGAGACCACTTTGTTGGTTCTTTGGCAACCACCTTATCCTGCAGGGATTTACACACATTATAAGGTCAGCATAGATCCTCCAGATGCGCTCGAATCTGTCCTTTATGTTGAAAAAGAAGGCGAACCACCTGGACCTGCTCAAGCGGCTTTCAAGGGTCTCGTTCCTGGTAAGCAACTCTAATTTAAAAAATACTAGACTATCATTTGCGCGCGTCAGCGCGCGCTTACTTTTTTTATAAATTTTCAGCATTGAACCAATTTTTAAATAACTGTTTATTTAAAAAAAAATTTTACCAGTCAAATTTTTGCTGAATTATAACCTGAGAGCGAGATAGCATTCGAAGATTTAGTGCGCGATATGTTAACCCATTAATGCGCAAATGCAAATTTTTGTGAACAAATTTTCAAGTACACAATCCTCTTGGAAAAAAGTTATTTTTGACCAAAATCCTATATGGTGGTTTTTCAAGGGTGCCCTTTCAGAATCTGCAACTTATTTTGTAAAAAAATTCAATAGATGTATTATTTTTGAGTTTAAAGAAAAAAAAGTCCAAATTTTTGTGTATACATATATATATATATTTTTTTAAATCAATTTTTCTTATTCTTCCTGTATTTGGATAATCATATTACCGATAGAAATCACGGTCCGAATGTCTGAAGTTTTCAAAACCCTGGTTTTAGACTTTTTCCCCTCTCAGTTTTTCCAAAATGACGGTTTTTGTGAAACAGCGTGATGATAATATTGAAAACTGAGAATCGGATCAGAATGTCATTTTTTAGATTGTAGATATTAATTTTTAATCATTTTGCACAAATATTATTTTACAAACAAAATTTTTTCACAATAATAAATTAACCCATTAATGCGCAAATGCACATTTTTGTGAACACATTTTCAAGTACACAATCCTCTTGGAAAAAAAGTTATTTTTGACCAAAATCCTATATGGTGGTTTTTCGAGGGTGCCCTTTCAGAATCTGCAACTTATTTTGTAAAAAAATTCAATAGATGTATTATTTTTGAGTTTAAAGAAAAA
>JAWWLR010000127.1:42831371-42841391 GCA_035041075.1 Acraspis erinacei
TATAATTGACTTTGAAGTTCTAGAATTCAATTTTAACTGCTAAAGTGCTAGATTTTAATAGGATTTTCTAGTATTTAACTTGACTTGCTAGAATTCAATATGAATTGCTAGACATTAATATAAACGTAGTTGAATACTGTTGGATTTAATATTTTTAGTTATTTTAGTTCATATTGTTTACTTTAAATTGATAAAATTGAATTGAAATAGTAAAAATTCAATTTTAATTTCACTAATTCAATTTAAATGACATGAATTAAATTTTAATTGCAGGAATTGAATTTTATTTGTTAGAATTCATTATGAATTTATTATAATATAATTAATTATAATAAATAACTAAATAATATAATTACTTTATTATATTATGCTAGAATTAAATATGAATTTAGTTGAATGTAATTTGATTTACTATAATTTATTTATTTTATAAGATTTTTATTTGCTATTATTTATTTCAAATTGCTAAAATTAAATTTAAATTGCAAGAGTTCAATTCTAATTTCCAGAATTGACTTTAAATTGCGTGAATTCCATTTCAATTCCAAAAGTTAAAATTGAATTTCTGGAATTCAATTTTAATTGCTATAATTCAACCTGAATGGATGAAATTCAATGTGAATGTGAATTTGTTTGTCTATATTTCAGTGATTTCAGTTACTAGTATTTACTTTGAATTTCTACACATAAATCTGATTTCTAAAAATAATTTTAAATTTCAAGATTTCAATTTTAATTGTTGAAATTGAATTTAAGTGGCAAGAGCTCAATTTTAATTTAAAAAGTTAAATTTTAATTTGCTAGAATTAAAGTTAAATTGCTATAATTGATTTTGAATTTTTAGAATTCAATTTGAATTGCTAATTTTGCTAGATTTTAATAGGATTAGCTAGAATTCAACGTGAGTTGCTAAAACTGAATATGAATTTAGTTAAATTTATTTTGATTTGCTACGATTTAGTTATTTGAGTTCGTGTTGTATATTTTAAATTGCTAAAATTTAATTAAAATTGTAATAATTGAATGTAAGTTCTGAAGAATTCAATTTCAAGTGATAAAATTAATCCTACAGTGCTAGAATTCAATTTTAATTTCAAAACTTAAATTTGAATTTCTAGAATTCAGTTTGAATTGCTTCATTGCTAGATGTTAATGTTAATTCAACTAAATTCATGTTTAATTCTAGCATAATATAATAAGGTAAATATATTATTCGTTTATTTATTATAATTAATTATATTATAATAAATTCATAGAAAGAATACGAAGATGATGTTGTAATGCGATTCATAATGAATTCTAGCAAATAAAATTCAATTCCTGCCATTAAAATTTAATTCATGCCATTTAAATTGAATTAGTGAAATTAAAATTAAGTTCTGACAGTTTAAATTTAATTTTATTAATTTAAATTGAATTCTTACTATTCCAATTCAATTTTAGCAATTTAAAGTAAATAATATGAACTAAAATAACTAAAAAAAAGTAAATTCAAGTATATTCAACCACATTTATATTAATTTCTAGCAATTCATATTGAATTCTAGCAACTCATGTTGAATTCTAGAAAGTCAAGTTAAATTCTAGAAAATACTATTAAAATCTAGCAATTTAGAAATTGACATTGAATTCTAGAAATTCAAAGTCAATTCTAGCAATTTAAGTTTCTTTTTATAAATTCAAATTGAATTCTTGAAAATTACATTTAATTCTGAAAATTTAAATTTCATCTAGAATTCAACACGGGTTGCTAAAATTCAATATCAATATCAATTGATAGAATACAACCCGATTTGCTAAAATTCAAACTGGGCTGCTAGAATTCAACCCAAGTTGCTAGAATTCAACCTTAGTTGCTAGAATTCAACCCGATTTGCTAGAATTCAAACTGAGCTGCTAGAATCCAACCCGAGTTGCTAGAATTCAACCCGAGTTGCTAGAATTCAATCCGTCTTGCTAGAATTCAATGTTAATTTTAAAAATTCAAACCTGCAAGATCTTAAGAAATTTACAATCAGTTTTGGAATTTTGTTAGTTCCACATCCACCGAGGAACCTAAGCGTGGAGAATGTGACAACAAATACAGTGCTAGTTCACTGGGAAGCTCCAACAGACTCAATGTTTTCTGAGTATGCGATCAGATATCGAACAGAAGACGATCCGCGATGGGTGAAGTTGCCGAGCGTCAAAGATACGGAAGCGGAAGTTGCTGACATGACACCGGGGGAGAGATACACGGTTCAAGTCAACACTGTCAGTTTTGGGGTTGAGAGTCTCCACCCTCTTCAAGTCAATCACACAGTCCGTAAGTCAATTTTTCTAAAAATCAATTTCTAACTCATTTATTTTTAAGCATTTTGAAAATTTTATTCCTTCTTAATTACTAGATTTTAATATTATTTGCTAGAATTTACTAGAAATTGAATTGAATTGGCTAGAATTCAATTATTTCTGTTTCTGTTATTTCCAGTTAAATTTTAATTTATTAATTTAGTTCGAATTGATAGAATCGAATTTAAATTAAAAGAATTAAATTTAATCTGCATGAAATTAAACTTTATTTGCAATAATTCAATTTCAATTACTAGAATTAAGTATGATTTGTTAAAATGCAATATTATTTGCGAAGTTACAATAACAAGTGCTAAAATAGACTCTGAATGAATTGTTTTAATTCATAGTATTTATTTTTAATTGCTGCAATTCAATTTTAATTGCTATAATTTCTTTTGAATTGATCCAATTCAATTTTAATTGCTGTAACTGTGCTTCAATTATTTTATTTTATTATATATTTCTAGAATTTTATTTAAATTACTATAATTGAATTTCAATTGGCAGAATTAAATTTGAATTGATAGCATTAAATTGTCATTTTTAGGGTTCAATTAAAATTTAAATTGCTAGAAGTAACCTTGAGGTACTAGAATTAAATATTAATTGTTATAATGCAATATTATTTACTAGAATTTCAATAAAAAGTGCTAAAAATCAATATTAATTTATTTGAGTTCGATTTTATAGACTCTCAATTAATTGTTTTAATTCATAGTATTTATTTTGAATTGCTACAATTCAATTTTGATTGCTAGAATTCCCTTTGAATTGATCAAATTCCATTTTCACTTCTGTAACTATGTAAATTATTTTCTACTCTTAAATATTTTAGAAATTATATTTAAATTATTATAATTGAATTTTAATTGGCAGAATTAAATTTGAATTGCTAAAATTCAATTAAAATTTCTATAATAAAATTTCATTTGCTAGAATACAACTTGGATTACTACAATCGAGTTCGATTTTATAGACTCTCAATTAATTGTTTGATTCATATTATTTATTTTGAATGGCTAAAATTCAATTTTGATTGCTAGAATTCCCTTTGAATTGATCAAGTTCCATTTTCATTGCTGTAACTCTATGTAAATTATTTTCTTTTCTTAAATATTTGTTTCATTATATTAAAATTACTATAATTGAATTTCAATTGGCAGAATTAAATTTGAATTGGTAAAATTAAATTATAATTGTTGGGATTCAATTTGAATTGCTAAAATTCAATTAAAATTTCTCTAATAAAATTCCAATTGCTAGAATACAACTTGGATTAGTGCAATTAAATATTTATTGTTACAATGCAAAATTATTTTCCGGAATTCAATAAAAAGTGGTAAAAATCAGTTTTAATTTATTTAAGTTCAATTTTACTTACTCTAATTCAATGATTTTAGTTCCCAGTATTTATTTTGAATAGCTGTAATTTAATTTCAATTGCTATAATTAATTTTGAATTGATGAAATTTAATTTTTATTGCTATAACTCTATTTCAATTATTTGATTATATTTCTAGAATTCTATTTAAATTACTATAATTGAATTTGAATTGATAAAATTCAATCCTAATTGTAAGTATTTAATTTTAATTACTAAAATTCAATATGAAGATCTAAACTTCCATAGAAGTTGCTAGAATTGAATACGAATGACTAGAGATCAGTACAAACTGCTAGAATTCAACATTCATTTATATAAATTCAATTTAATTTCTTATAATTTAATTACTTCAGTTCCTCGTTTCTATTTGGTATTAGCTCAAATTTAATTTTAATTGCTTTGATTAAATGTGAATTATAAATTTCTATAATTTCTTTTGAATTACTAGATTTCAATATGAATTAGTAAAATTTCATAAAAATTTAAATGCATTAAATTGGATTGGCTAGAATCGAATTATTTCTGTTTCTATTATTTATTTTCAATCTGCGCAATTAAATTTGAAGTCAAAAATTTAGTTTTAATTGAGAGAATTAAATTTTAATTTCAGAAATTAAATTTAAATTGCATAAAATCAATTTAATTTGCAATAATTGAATTTTATTTACTTGAATTAAAACTGAATTTCTAGAATCAAATACGAATTGCTATAATGTCATATTAATTTCCAGAATGCTATAAGTCACTTTGAATTTATGAAATTTAATTTTCATTGCTATAACTCTATTTTAATTATTTGTTTATATTTTATATTTTTAGAATTCTATTTAAATTGCTATAATTAAATTTGAATCGATAAAATACCAGTATAATTGTTAGTATTTAATTTTAATTTGCTAGAATTCAATTTAAATGGTTATAATTCAATTACAATTGCTAGAATTGAATACGAAGTTCTACAATTCAAAATTCAGTTGTCTAAATTCAAATTTATTTGTCATAATAAATTAATTCAGTTTCTATTTTTTATGTTCTATAATTCACTTTGAATTGATAAAAATAAATTTTCCCTGTTACAGCTCTGCTTCAGTTAATTAATTTTTTAAATAAATTTCTATAATTTCTTTTAAATTATTAGATATTCAATACGAATTTCTAGAAATTAATAGGAATTTAATTCAATTTAATTGGATTTGCTAGAATTGAATTATTTCTGTTTCCATTATTTATTTTAAATCGGTCCAATTAAATTTGAATTCAAGAATTCAGTGTAAGATTATAGAATTAAACTAAAATCGCAAGAATTGAATTCCAATTTCAAGAATTAAATTTAAATCTTATGAATTAAATTTTGCTTGCATGAATTACGATTTCGATTGCTAGAATTGAATTTCAATTACTCCACTTAAATTCGAATGCCTAGAATTAAATATGAATTAAGTTGAATTCAATTTGTTTTGCGATACTTCAAGTCTTCTAGTTGCTAGAATTAAATTTGAATCTCAAGAATTGAATTTAAATTGCTAGAATTTATTTTAAATTTCCAAAATTTAATTTGAATTTCTAGAATTCAGCTTGAATTGCTACGGTTCACTTTGAAGTTCTAAAATTCAATTTAGATGGCTAAAATAAAAATAAAAATATTTCGAATTGCTAGAATTCAATACAATTATTTTAATTCTCAGAATTTAATTTAAATTTGTAAGTTTCAATGCGAATTGCTATAAATTCAGTTAAATTCAATTCTGTTTGCTAGAATTCATTTTATCGGTTAATAGAATTTATTTTAAATTAATAGATTTCAAAGTAAGTCTCCATAATTCTATTTAAGTTCCAACATGAATTTAGTTAAGTGCAATTTGATTTGCTAGAATTCAATTATTTCAATCACTAGAATTCGATCCAAAGTGCTAGAATTCAATATGAATTACTAGAAATTTATTATAATGACCAGATTTCAGTCTGAATTTATTAGAATTAAATTTCGAACTATAATTCTACAAGAATTGCTAGAATTGAATTTATTTTTCTATTTTTCAGTGTGAATAGCTAGAATTTTAATTAAATTCTAGATTTAAATATTACTGCTAGAATTCAATTCAAGTTGCTAGATTTCAATGTGAAATACTGTAATTATGTTTCAATTTCTAAATTTAAGTATGAATCCGCTATAATTGAATTTAGGAAAATATTTCTATATGAATTGCTAGAATTAAATTTAGGTTGATATATTTAGGTTTGTTTGAATTTCGTTTTCTAAATTCGCAGAATTTAATTTAAACTGATAGACTTTAATCTGAATGGTTAGAATTGCATAGAAATTTAGTTGAGTTCAATCTGATTGGGTAGAATTTAATTTAAATTGCTATATTTTAGTTTCAAATACTCGAATTGAAATTAAATGGCTAAATTGCTATACGATTTTTATAATGTTATTTATATATTTCCAGATTTAAATATTAATTTCTAGAATTCCATTTCAATTACTAGATTTTAATAGCAATTGCTAGAATTAAATTTAGAACTAGATATCTTTATGAATTGCTACCAGGCTGGTGCTTAAAAATTAAAATATTTCAAATTGCTAGAATTCATCAAGCGTTTAGTTGAATTCAATTTTGATTTCTAGAGTTTAATTATTTCAATCCTTAAGATTTAAAATTAATTGCTAGATTAAAATACAAATTGCTAGAATCCCATTTAAATTTAATAGCTTTACATATAGATGTATAAAATTAAATTACAATGTAATTGAATTAAAATATTTCGGTTCCTACACTTATTTTTAAATCATTAGATTTCAATTCTTATTACTAAAATTTAATTTAAATCCGTAGCTCTTAATTTTATTTGCCAGAATTTAATTTTTTCAATTTCTATAATTTAATATAATGAAAAGACATAGATTTCAATGCTGAATGCTAAAATTTGATTTTAATTTCTATTTGTCAACTAAAACTTTGCTAGATTTCCATACGAATTGCTAATATTTAATTTATATTGATATATTTTATTTGAATTACTAGAATTTCAATTAAATGACTAGATTTTAATATGTTTGCTAGAATTTTAATCAGATATTTCCAGATTTTAAACTATAATTAAGCTATCGTTTAGGTGAATCCAATTTCAAATGCTAGAATATAATTATTTCAATTCTTAAGATTTAATTGAAATTTCTATATTAAAATATGAATTGCTAGAATTCAGTTCGAATTTAACTAAATTTTACTAATTTAGTTACTAGAGTTTAATTTAGTTCGCTATATTTCAATTCTGATTGCTAGAATCTCATTTAAAGTATTAGCTTTCAATTTTATTTGCTAGAATTCAATTATTTTAATTATCAGAATTTAATATGTATAGCTGTATTTGAATGCGAATAGCTAACATTTAATTTACATTGCAATATTTTAGTTTGAATCACTGGAATTCAAAGTAAATGGCTAGATTTTAATATGAGAGCTAGAATTTTATTTAGATATTTCCAGATTTTAAACTAGAATTCAGCGATCGATTAGTTGAATTCGGCTTCGATTGCCAGAATTTAATTATGTGAATTCTTAAGATTTAATTTCATTTGCTAGATCAAAATATGAATTGCTAGAATTTAATTCGAATTTAACCGAATTAATTTATTTTAGTTTCTAGATTTTAATTTTAAGCGCTAGATTTTAATTCTGATTTCTACAATTTAATTCAAATCAGGAGTTTCCAATTTTATTTGCTAGAACTTGATTTCATTTACCAGTTATTACTAGGAATTTTCCAGAATTAAAATAAGAACTGGATTTCCATCCGAATTGCTATAACTTAATTTAGATTTCTATATTTTAGTTTGAATTACTAGAATTGAAATTAAATTTCTAGATTTCATTATGAATGCTAGAATGTTATTTAGATGTACTAGATTTCAATATTAATTGTTGGATTTTGATTTTAATTAGGAGTTGTCAATATGAATTTGCTAGAATTGAATTACAAACTAGATTTTCATACAAATTGCAAAAATTAATTTTAGATTGCTATATTTTAGTTTGAATTAATAGAATTGAAATTAAATGGTTATATTTCAATATTATTGCTACAATGGTATTTATATATTTCCACCTTTTAATAATTATTGCTAGAATTCGACGTCATTTACTAGATTTTATTATGAATTGCTAGATTTCTATATGAATTGCTACTAGAGTAACGCTTAAAAATTTCGGATTGCTAGAATTGAAAACAAATTGTTATTTTAGTTTCTATATTTCGATGTAAATCAGTCGATTTAAATTCTGAATGCTAGAATTTAATTTAAATCAGTAACTTTCAATTTAATTTGCTAGAATTTAATTACTATTTTAATTAATATAAATTGATATAAATAGCTATATTTGAATGAGAATTTCTAGAATTTGATTTCAATTACCAGTTGTCAATATCAATTTGCTAGAATTGAATTACAAAATATATTTCCATACGAATTGCTATAATGCAATTTATATTGCTAAATTTTAGTTTGAATTACTAGAATTAAAATTAAATGGTTAGATTTCAATATTGTTGCTACAATGATATTTATATATTTCCACATTTTAATAATTATTGCTAGAATTCGACGTCATTTACTAGATTTTATTATGAATTTCTAGATTTCTAATTAGGCCTAGATTTCTATATGAATTGCTACTAGGGTGACGCTTAAAACTTTCGAATTGCTAGAATTGAATACAAATTGTTATTTTAGTTTCTATATTTTGATTTAAATCATTAGATTAAAATTCTGAATGCTAGAATTTAATTTAAATCAGTAACTTTCAATTTTATTTGCAAGAATTTAATTACTATTTTAATTAATATAATTTGATATAGATAGCTATATTTTCATGAGAATTGCTAGAAAAACTATTACAGTTTAAATTAGTAGAATTGAAATTTAATCGCTAGATTTAAATATTCTTGCTATAATGTTATTCATCAATTTTTAGATTTCAATGTGAATTGCTGGAATTTGATTTCAATTAACATTGATCAGTATCGAGTTTCTAGAATTGAATTAAAACTTGATTTTCATACGAATTGCTAATGTTTAATTTAGATTGATATATTTTAGTTTGAATTACTAGAATTGAAATTAAATGGATAGATTTCAGTACTATTGCTAGAATGTTATTCATAAGTTTATAAATTTCAATGAGAATTGCTAGAATTTGATTTCAATTACCAGCGTTCAATTCTTAATTTGCTAGAATTGAATTAAAACTATTTTTCACACCAATTGCTAAAATTAAATTTAGATTGCTATATTTGAGTTTAAATTAGTCGAATTGAAATTAAATGGATAGATTTCAGTATGATTGCTAGAATGTTATTTAGACATTTCTATATTTCAATCAGAATTGCTAGAATTTGATTTCAATTAAAAGTCGTGAATATGGACTTTCTAGAATTGAATTAAAACTTGATTTTCATACGAATTGCTAACATTTCATTTAGATTGACTTATTTTAGTTTGAATTTCTAGAATTGAAATCAAATGTCTAGATTTCAGTGTGATTGCTAGATTTTTATTTAGCTGTTTGTTAGATAGATGATTTCAGTATTAATTACTGGATTCCCAGTGGGTAACAAAATTAAGGATGTCCTAGAGACGTCTTTTGGACATCCCTAGGACGTCTTTTATAATATGTCTTTTGGACATACTAGAAATGCTCTTAAGACGTCTAATGTCAGACCGAAAGATATCCCAGGAACGTCCACGTCTTTAGGATGTCTTTAGGACATCTTCAGGACATTGGACGTCTTAGAGACGTTGATTGGACTGGCATAGGACTTCCTAGAAACGCCCAAAGGACTTCCTGGGTATTTTCATAGATTTGTGCCCACTGGGTTTTGATTTCAATTAAGATTTGTCAATATGAATTTGCTAGAATTGAATTAAAAACTATATTTCCATACGAATGGCTAAAGTGTAATTTAGATTGCTACATTTTAGTTTGAATTACTAGAATCAAAATTAAATGGCTAGATTTCAGTATGATTGCTAGAATGTTATTCATAAATTTATCAATTTCAATGAGAATTTCTAGAATTTGATTTCAATTACCAGCGTTCAATCTTAATTTGCTAGAATTGAATTAAAACTAGTTTTTCACACCAATTTATAAAATTGAATTTAGATTGCTATATTTGAGTTTGAATTAGTAAAATTGAAATTAAATGGATAGATTTCAGTATTATTGCTAGAATGTTATTCATAAGTTTATAAATTTCAATGAGAATTGCTAGAATTTGATTTCAATTACCAGCGTTCA
>JAWWLR010000127.1:42841491-42852569 GCA_035041075.1 Acraspis erinacei
TCTAGAATTGAATTAAAACTTGATTTTCATACGATATGCTAATATTGCATTTACATTTATTTATTTTCGTTTGAATTACTAGAATTGGAAGTAAATGTATAGATTTCAGTAAGATAGCTAGAATGTTATTTAGATGTAATAGATTTCAATATTAATTGCTAGATTTTGATTTCAATTAGGAGTTGTCAATATGAATTTGCTAGAATTGAATTAAAAACTTTACTACCATATGAATTGCTAAAATGTAATTTAGATTGCTAAATTTTAGTTTGAATTACTAGAATTAAAATTAAATGGCTAGATTTCAGTATGATTGCTAGAATGTTATTTAGACGTTTCTAGCTTTCAATCAGAATTACTATAATTACCTATTAAATTCTATATTTCAATAGTAATTGCTATAATTAAATACGAATTATCAGAATATAATTATTTTCCAAAAATCAATTTTCATGTCTTTTTTTTAAATATTAATTTTTTCCTCTTAGGTCCAAATCCAGTATTAAATGTGACTCCAGTGATTGATTCGACGAATGTAACTCTTGAGTGGCCTCGGCCGGAAGGAAGAATTGAATTTTACGCCCTGAAGTGGTGGCCACTTGAAAATCCGGATGATATCAGATTCAAAAATGCTTCAGAAAGCAACGAAATTGCAGCAGTTGGATATGACGAGAATATTGTTCATACCGAGCGAATTCTTATCAGCGATTTGATGCCTGGAGTTGAATATTCTTTTAGCATCTACACCGTCTCTTATGATCTTGTCAGCGATATTAGCAATTTGACCACGAGAACTAGTAAGTTGAATTATAAGTTTATTTTAAAAAATTTATTTGTTTCAACCGTTTTATTTTTTTAGTGTGACTTTTTTTGAATTGCTGAATGACATTTGAATTTCGAGAATTAAATCTTACCTTAAAAAATTAAGTATGAATTAATTAATAAATAATTTATTTATGACTCACTTTTAATTAGTAGAATTGAATTTTAATCATTCGAATTCATTTTAAATTGCTAGAATTCAATTATAATGACTGAAATTCATTCTTAATTGCTAGAATTAAATTTTAATTGAATACATTAAATTTAAATATCTAGAACTAAGTTTGTACTGCTAGGCTTCAATTTTATTAAGAGAAATCACTTTAAATTGCTATAATTCAATTTTAGTTGAATGAATTCCTTTTTAATTACTATACTTTACTTTTCGTTTCTGAAATTCTATTTTAATTGCTGGAATTCCGATTTCACTAGTATAATTCAATTTAATTTGCTAAAATTCTGTTTGGATTGCTAGAATTTTATTTTATTTCCTTATTTGAATTTGCTGAATTGAATTTCAATATCGGGAATTAAGTTTTAACTTTAGAAATTAAATTTGAATTATACAATGATTAATTAATTATTAGTTAATTATTAACTCACTTCGAATTAGTAGAATTGAATTTTAATCACTGAAATTAATTTTTAATTACTAGAATTTAATTTGAATTGCTAGAACTCAGTTTGAATTCGTAGTTTTCAATTTTACTAGTTGCTACAATTAAATTCTAATTGCTTAAATTCATTTCTAAAATTTAATTTAATTTATGAAATTTTATTTTAATTGGTATTGTAGAATTCCATTTCCGTTGCTGGAATTCCAACTTAATTAGTAGAGTTTAATTTAATTTGCTAAAATTTCATATGAATTGCTATGATTCATTTTTATTTCGTAGGATTCAATTTTAGTAACTAAATTTTAATTTGAGTAGTTATCATTCAATTTTTCAGTGTGACGTTTTCGAAATTGCTGAATGGAATTTGACTATCCCGAATTAAATTTTAAATTTAAGGATTTTATTTTGAATTGAGAAATAAATAATTAATTAATGACTCATTTTTAATGAGTAGAATTGAATTTTATTACTGGAATTTATTTTTAATTCCTAGAATTCAATTCTAATCTCAGAAATTCATTTTTATTTGCTAGAACTGACTTTAAATTTCTGGGAATTATTTTTATTTGTTCTGAATCACTTAAAATTGCTAGAATTAAATTTTAATTTTCTTGGATTAGGTTTTAATGGCGATAGAGCACTTTTAATTTCTGAAATTCTATAATAATTGCTAGAATTCCAATACAATTGCCAGAATTTCAATTTAACTAGTAGAATTCAATTTTATTTGCTAAAATTCCATTTGACTCGCTAGAATTTAACTTAATTTGAGTGGAATTGAATTTTAATTACTGGAATTCATTCCTAATTGCTAGAATTCAATTGAATTTTTGATTGATTGAAATCCTTTTTAATTACTATACTTTACTTTTCGTTTCTGAAATTCTATTTTAATTGCTGGAATTCCGATTTCACTAGTATAATTCAATTTAATTTGCTAAAATTCTGTTTGGATTGCTAGAATTTTATTTTATTTCCTTATTTGAATTTGCTGAATTGAATTTCAATATCGGGAATTAAGTTTTAACTTTAGAAATTAAATTTGAATTATACAATGATTAATTAATTATTAGTTAATTATTAACTCACTTCGAATTAGTAGAATTGAATTTTAATCACTGAAATTAATTTTTAATTACTAGAATTTAATTTGAATTGCTAGAACTCAGTTTGAATTCGTAGTTTTCAATTTTACTAGTTGCTACAAGTAAATTCTAATTGCTTAAATTAAATTCTAAAATTTAAATTAATTTCTGAAATTTTATTTTCATTGGTATTGTAGAATTCCATTTCAGTTGCTAGAGTTCCAACTTAATTAGTAGAGTTTAATTTAATTGGCTAAAATTTCATATGAATTGCTATGATTCATTTTTATTTCCTAGGATTCAATTTTAGTAACTAGATTTTAATTTTAGTAGTTATGATTCAATTTTTCAGTGTGACGTTTTCGAAATTGCTGAATCGAATTTGACTATCCCGAATTAAATTTTAACTTTAAGGATTTTATTTTGAATTGAGTAATAATTAATTAATTAATTACTGACGTTTAAGGAATGGAATTGAATTTTAATAACTGGAATTCATTCTTAATTGCTAGAATTCAATTGAATTTTTGATTGATTGAATTCCTTTTTAATAACTATACTTTACTTTTTATTTCTGAAATTCTATTTTAATTGCTAGAATTTTATTTAATTAGTTAGAATTGAATTTTAGTTTCCTTCTTTGAATTTGCTGAATTGAATTTTAATTTCGGAAATTAAGTTTTAACTTTACAAATTAAATTTGAATTAATGAATAATCAATTACTTAACTCACTTCGAATTAGTAGAATTGAATTTTAATCACTGAAATTTATTTTTAGTTACTAGAATTTAATTTTAATTGCTAGAACTCACTTTAAATTGGTAGGATTCAAATTTAATAGTTGCCACAATTCAATTCTAATTGCTTAAATTCATTTATAAAATTTTATTTTTATTGCTATTATAGAATTCCATTTCAGTTTCTAGAATTCCTACTTAATTAGTAGAATTTAATTTAATTTGCTAAAATCTCATATGAATTGCTAGGATTCATTTTTATTTCCTAGGATTCAATTTTAATAACTAGATTTCAATTTTAGTTGGTACATTTCAATTTTTCAGTGTGACATTTTCGAAATTGCTGAATGGAATTTGATTATCACTAATGAAATTTTAAATTTAAGGATTTTAGTTTGAATTGAGAAATAAATAATTAATTAATGACTCATTTTTAATGAGTAGAATTGAATTATAATTACTGGAATTCATTTTTAATTGCTAGAATTCAATTCTAATCTCAGAAATTCACTTTTATTTGCTAGAACTGACTGAATTTCTGGGAATGATTTTTATTAATTGGAAATCACTTTAAATTGCTATGATTAAATTTCAATTTGTTGGATTAATTTTTAATTGCGATGAAGCACTTTTAATTTCTGAAATTCTATATTAATTGCTAGAATTTGAATTCCATTAAAATTACTAGAATTTCAATTTAACTAGTAGAATTCAATTTTATTTACTAAAATTCCATTCGACTTGCTAGAATTTAATTTCATTTGCTATAATTCAATTCTAATTGCTAGATATAAAATTTAGTTGCTAGGATTAATTTTTTTTTTAGTGTGAAGTTTTATAAATTGCTGAATGGAATTTTAATTTTGGGAATTAAGTTTTAAATTTAAGAAATAGGTTTGAGTTAATTAATAATTTAATAATTAATAACTCAGTTTGAATGATTAAAATTGAGTTTTAATCACTGAAATTCATTTTTAATTTCTAGAATTTAATTTAAATTGCTAGAACTCACTTTGAATTAGTCGCATATATTTTTATTAGCTGCTAGAATTAATTTTCAATTGCTTGAATTAATTTTTAAAGTTTTATTTCATTTTTAAAGTTTTATTTTAATTGCTTTTATAGAATTCCATTTTAATTTCTCGAATCCCAATTTAAATTTAATTAGTAGAATTCAATTTTAATTGCTAGAATTCTATTTTAGCTGCTAGGATTCCATTTTTTTAGTGTGAAGTTTTAGAAATTCCTGATTGAAATTTTGATTTCGGAAATTAAGTGTAGGAATTAAATTTTAATTAATTAATAAGTAATTAATTAATTAATAACTTACTTTGAATTGATATAATTGAATTTTAATCGCCGAAATTAATTTTTAATTGCTATAATTCACGGTTACTTAAAAAAATTTTATTTTAATTGTTATTGTAGAATTCCAGTTCAATTGCTAAAATTCCAATTTAATTTGTAGAATTTAATTTCATTCGCTAAAATTCCATTTGAATTGCTAAACATTTTTTTTAATTGTTAGATTTCATTTTAAGTTTCTAAAATTCAATTCTTCATTGTGACGTTTTCTAAATTTCTGAATTGAATTCGACTTTCCTGAATTAAATTTTAACTTTAAAAATTTTAGTTTGAATTAATTGATAATTAATTAATTAATAACTCACATTGAATTACTAGAATTGAATGTTAATCAATGGGATTCATTTTTAATCGCTACAATTCAATTTTAATGATCGAAATTAATTTTTATTTGCTAGAATTTAATTAAATTCCTAGAATGCACTTAAATTGCTAGAATTCAATTTTATCTGTTGAAAATTACTTTAAATTGCTAGAATTCAATTTTAAGTAATTGAATTCACTTTTAATTGTTAGGATTCACTTTTAAATTTGTAAATTCTATTTTAGTTGCTATAATTCGATTTCAATTTCTAGAATTTCAATTTAATTAATATAATTCAATTTTATTTGATTAAAAATTTAACTATTTAGTTGAAAATTTAATTCTTTTAATTACATTTTAATATTGTTATAAATTCTTTTCATTTTTGATTGAAAATTATTTTTATTAAACGAAAAATTTTTCTGTTACATTTTTAGTTAAAAATCCAACTATTTGGTTGAAAATTAAAGTATTTGGGTTGAATTTAGAAATATTTTTTCTTGAAGATTCATCATTTCAGTTTAAAATTCATCTGTTTGGTTAAAAATTTAACTATTTTGTTGAAAAATCGTATTTTTGTGGTTGGGAGTTAATTTAACTAAAAATTTAAGTGTTTCATTGTCTGTTGAAAAATGTTATTTTCAATTGAAAATTTAATTATTTTATTAAAACTACTTTGTTGAAAATTCCTTTTTGTTTGTTGAGAATTAATAATTAATTTCTTAAACTGACTTATGTTCTTGGTAAAAACATGATATTTTTAATTTTAAATTAATATTTGTTAGTTGAAAATTAAGCTATTTGTTTGAAATTTTCTCTTATTATTTTTTTTTAACTGAAAACTGAACTAAATCCATTTTTGGTTAAAAATTTAACTACTTGTTTGAAAAATTCATCCTTGTAGGTTCAAAATGCAGCTTTTTGGTTAAAAATTGAACCTTTTTGTTGAAAGTTTAATTATTTTATTGAAAATTATAGTATTTTGTTAAATTAAACTTTTTTGCTTGACAGTTCATTTATTTGGTTGTTAATTTAACTTTTTAGTTAAAAATTAATAGAAAATTATTAGAAAATCCTTAAAAATTCGACTATTTTGTTAAAAATGCAATATATTTTGACTCAAAATTTGAAATTGGTTTTTGAGATTTTCGATTTTTGAGTGCGATGTTCTATAAATTGCGACTAATAATGTTTGACTTTTTTTGTGTGAAATCCGAAAAAGTCTCACTAGAGAAAAAAAGGTAATGTTTCGGATTTTGTTTGACTAACAAAAACGCTTCCTAATCTAGTGCCGCTGATCCAATCCGAAGTCGTGGTGGTTGTGGATCGAGATTTTCCAGATTCTTTGACTTTACGAT
Source organism: Acraspis erinacei (assembly GCA_035041075.1). Taxonomy (NCBI): domain Eukaryota; kingdom Metazoa; phylum Arthropoda; class Insecta; order Hymenoptera; family Cynipidae; genus Acraspis; species Acraspis erinacei. The sequence continues at coordinate 42,847,781 of JAWWLR010000127.1, forward strand.
ACACCCGAACACCAATGTTATCGTCTCGGTTCGATCTCTACCGATTTCGAATCAGCGATAAAAATAATACGACAAAGGAAAAATTAGTTAGTGATGTTGATACGAAGGTGACTTTCTCTGAATTGGTGCCAGGTAGGCTCTACAATGTCACGATGTGGACTGTCAGCGACAATGTTGAAAGTCGTCCTCTATTTCGACAAGACAGACTTTGTAAGTATCTCCTAATTCTTTTTTTTTTATTTCTCATTTTTAGGGTTTCGTGGCGTCGGACAGGAAAACGTATAACTCCTAACTCCTGAATCACAACACCTAACTCGCAACGTCTAACTCCTAACTCACATCTCCTAGGTTGTAACTCAGAACTACGAATCCTAACTCAGAACTACGAATCCTAACTCCTAAATCCTTACTCACCACTCCTAACTCACAACTTCTAACTCACAACAACTAATCCTAACTCCTAAGTCCTTATACAGCACTCCTAAGTCCTTATACAGCACTCCTAACTCACAACAACTAATCATAACTCTTAAATCCTTACTCAGCATTCCTAACTCACAACAACTAATCCTAACTCCTAAATCCTTACCAACCACTCCTACCTGACAACTATAAATCCTAACTCCTAAATCATTACTCACCACTCCTAACTCAAAACTCCTAATTCACAACTACTTATCCTAACTCCTTAATCCCTACACACAACTCCTGACTCACAACGCCTAACTCCTAACTCAGAACCCCTATTCCTAATTCATAATCCTAAATTCTGAATCCTAACTCATAACTCCAAGTCATAACTCCTAATCCTAACTTCTGAATCCTAATTCACAACTCACAACTCCTAGGTTCTAATTCACAACTACTAATAATAACTCCTAAATCCTTAAAGAACACTCCTAATTCACAACTCGCAACTTCTGAAGCCTAAATTCTGAATCCTAACTGATAACTCACAACTCAAAGGCATAACTCCTAATCCTAACTTCTGATTTGTAACTCATAACTCCTAACTCCTAACTCCCAACTCCTAATCCTAAGTTCTGAAGCCTAACTCGCAACTAATATATCCTAGGTTCTAACTCCTAACTCAAAGCTCCTAATCTTAAGTTCTAAAAACTAACGCAAAAATTTAACTCCTCATTCCTAACTCACAAATCCTAATTCAGAACTACTAATCCTAACTCCTAAATGCTTTCACACCATTCCTAACTCATAACTCCTAACTCACAACTAATAATCCTATATCCTTACTCACCATTCCTAACTCAAAAGTCCTAACTCGCAGCGTCAAACTCCTAACTCGGAACTGCTAATCCGAACTCCTTATCCTAACTAGTAACTCCCAATTCATAATACTAACTCCTAATACTAATCCTAACTCCTATTCCTAACTCCTAATCCTAACATCTGAATCCTAACTAATAACTCATAACTCACAACTCATAATCATAAATCCTAATCCTAACTTCTGAGTCCTAACTCACAGATCGTAAGTTCTAACTCCTAACTCACAACTACTAATTCTGACTCTTAAATCCTTAAACAGCACTCTTAATTTACAAATCCTAATTCAAAACGCCTCGCTCCTAACTCACAGCTCCTAATCCTAGCTTCTGAATAAAAACTCATAACTCCTAACTCACAACTCCTAATCCTAACTTCTGAATCCTGACTCATAACTCCTAACTAACAACTCCTAACTCCCAACTCTTAATTCTAACATCTGAATCCTAACTCACAAATCCTAGGTTCTAACTCCTAACTTACAGCTCCTAATCCTAAGTTCTAAAACCTAATTCAGACCTTTAACTCACTATTCCTAACTCACAATTACTAATCCTAACTCCTAAATCCTTTCGCACCATTTCTAACTCACAAGTCCAAACGCACTACAATTAATCCTAACTCCGAAATCCTTACTCACAACTCCTAACAGGCCACAACTAATCCAAACTCCTTAACTGACTATTCCTAATTTACAACTCTAACTCACAAGTACTAATCCTAATTTCTAAATCCTTACACGCCACTCCCTACTCACAACTCACAACTACAAATCCTAACTCCTAAATCCTTAATCCCCATTAATAACTTCCAACTGCTAATTCACAAATACTAATCCTCACTCATAAATGCTTACTCAACAATCCTAACTCAAACTATTAACTCGCAACGTCTAACTCTTAATTCCTAGTCCTAAATTCTGAATCCTAAATCATAACTCGCAACTCCCAGTCATAACTCCTAATCCTAATTTCTGTATCCTAACTCACAACTCCTAACTCGCTAGTCCTAGGTTCTAACTCCTAACTCACAACTACTAATCATAACTCCTAAATCCTTACACACCACTCCTAACTCACAACTCCTAATCCTAACTATAATCTTACCTTCTAAATCCTAACTCACAAGTTATCACGCAAAACTCCTAACTCACAACTTTTAAATTCTAACTCCTAATTAACAACGCCTAACTCACAACTTCTATCTTCCAATTCCTAACTTATAATTTAATTTACAACTGCTAATTCACAACTTCTAACTCGTAACACCTAGATCCTATCTCGTAACTCCTAACTCACAAATCCTAATCCTAATTTATAACCCTGCCTTTTAATTCCTAGCTCACAACTCCTAATCATAACTTCTAATTCCTAATCCTAACTTCTAAATCCTAACTCACAACCCTTCAATCACAACTCACAAGAGGAGGTGGTGAAATAGGTGTATTGGAGGAAAATGAAGGGAAATGAGGGAAGGGGAGTTAGGGTACATGAGGGGAAATGTTGAATGAGGAGACGTTTTTTTAAGCTCTAAGCGCCTACTTTGACTAATTTTTAAAATATAATTAACAGTTTTTGAGATTTTTCTAGAGAGAAATTAAACCAGGACAAATGAAAATAAGTAAGGCTTTTATACGATTCGAATTTGTTTAAATTTCACTTTAAAACAGTTTTATCTTTGAATAACTATTCACGTTACTATTTTAATTCTAAAGTTGTTGAATTTTAAATACTTTAAGTTTGAAATTGTTTTTTGTTGACGGCTTCAAAGATAGAATTGTTCCATTTATAAATTTTTTAAGTTATGCAATTTACAATATTTCAATTTTTCATATTATTAATATTCGAATTTAAAAAATAATATTTTGTCGCTTTTATTAAAGGTTAATTAAAAAAAAGTAAAGGTAAATTAGGGTTACAATTTGAAAAATTGCGCATTTTTCAATTTTTTAAATTATTTTCCGTCATGAATAAAAAGATTCTAATAAAAAAATCATTTTAAACTATAAAATTAAGGTTAATTAAAGAAAAAAATAGTAAATTAAGAAACTGCAGGGAGGGAAAGTAGGGGAAATGAAAAATGGAACAGTGGGGGAAGTGAGGGGGAATGATGGGAAGTAGTGGAATTAAGGGGAAGAAAGGAAAATAAGGGAAGAACGAGTGAAAATGCTGGAGTAAGTGGGGGAATTAGGAAAAATAAGGTGTTTGGGTGTAGAGAAAATGAGGAAAATTAGTAAAAGGCAAGTAGGGGAAATGATGGGAAATGAAGAGAAGAAAATCAGGAGAAAGAATTGGAAATTCGGGAGGTGAAGGAGGGGAAATGATTTTCATCAAGTAAAGTGATGTGAAATGAGAAGATGAATAGAGGAAATAAGAGCCTAACTAGGGAAAATTAGGGGGAATATGTTGTCTGGGCGTAGAGAAACTCAGGGAAATTATTAGAGGGTAAGTAGGGGAGGTGAAGAAAAATGAGAGGAGGAAAAGCAGGATAAAGACTGTGGAATTTGAGTAATGAAATAAGGCAAATGATTTTCAGTGGGTAAAGTTAGGGGTAATGACAGGGAAATAGAGGAAATGAGGGCTTGGGGTAGAGGAAATGAAGAAAAATACAGTAGAGTAAGTAGAGGAATGAAGAGTGGGAAACTAGGGAAAGTAAGGGTAAATAAGGGAAGTGGAAGTAGGGGAAAGAATCAGAGATTAGGCAGGTGAAGTAGGGGAAATTATTTTGAGGGAATGAAGAAAGGGAAAGTAGAGGAAATGAGGAACTAAGTAGGGTAAAGTAGGGAGTGGGGTAAGGGAAATGATGGAAAATTAGTGTGAGGAAGTAAGGGGAAATTATTTTAGGAAAATTAGTAGAAAGAACTGGAAATTGAAGAGGTGAAGTAGGGGATGATGAGCCAGTAAAATAATGAAAAATAAAAGGGTGAGGAATTAGGGGTAATGAAGGGAGGGGAAGTAGTAGATGTGAGTGTAAATGAGGGAAAGTAGGGGGAAAAATAATAAATTTTTGATGTCTTCTTTCAGATCCAGAACCAATTACGGCAATTCATTCATTGGAGGTGAATGATACGAAGATAACCCTGACCTGGGATATTCCTCGAGGCGAATATGATGCCTTTGAGGTGCAATATATCAATACTGAGGGCAACTATGTGCAAAATATTACATTCGCGAATGCTATGACTATTTCGGATCTGAAGCCCCATAGAAATTATACATTCACCCTTGTGGTCCGGTCCGGGACAGAATCGAATTATCTGCGCAGGTCTAATCCAATCAGTGCAAGTTTCACCACCAGTGAATCCTACCCAGGGAGGGTTGACAAATTCAGCCCCACTGACATTCAACCGGGTGACATCAGTTTCGAATGGTCGCTCCCCAGTCAAGAGCAAAATGGCATTATCCGCAAATTCACGATCACTTATGGTCTCGAAGTAAGTATTACGAGTTTTTTCATTAATAATTCAGAAAATTAGTAATAAGGTGGTCCAAAAAAATTTTTT
>JAWWLR010000127.1:42852669-42867088 GCA_035041075.1 Acraspis erinacei
CCTGTGGAAAATTGTCATTAAATGTGAAAAAGGATGAAAACGCGCCCTAGCGGACCGAGTGAACGGAACGGTCACTATGGGATAACTTCAAGGTCATGGGCACCGCTAGGGCAAAATTTCAATTTTCAATTAGTGATATCTACCAAAATATTAAAAATGTTCTAAAACTATTTGGCCACATTATTTAGTACCCCAAATATGGTCAAATATCAAATTTGATGCCCCCCTCCTATTGAATACGCTAGAATTTGTTTGCTTTTTGAAAGGGTTCAACACATACGCAAACGAAGGACTTCAGGCCAAGCGAATTTAAAGGAATTATTAATAGCCTCACTCCGGGGAAGACGTACGTGTTCAAAATTCAGGCCGAGACGAAAATCGGATTTGGTCCAGAGGCTGTTTGGAAACAAAAAATGCCAATTTTGGCCCCTCCAAAACCTGAAACCCAATCAGTGCCGACCGAAGTTTGCAGAAGTAGTACAACAATTCAAATTCGGTTTAGAAAAAAATACTTCAGTGAAAAAAATGGAGCAATTACTTCTTATACTATTATCGTTGCTGAAGATGATAGTAAAAATGCTTCCGGATTGGAGATGCCCAGCTGGCGGGACGTTCAAGCTTATAGTATTTGGCCTCCGTATCAGGTAAAATTATTATTTTCTATTTTGAATAATTATTTTAATTTCAAATATGAAAATGCTGAATTTATTATTATAATTATTGACTCGAGGCGAGAATCGAGGCGAGATTCTAGACAAGACTCGAGGCGAGATTTAAGAGTAGATTCGAGAAACGATTCGAGTCAAGATTCTACACGAGGCTCGATACGAGATTCGAGACGATTCGTGATTCGAGACGAGACGTGATTCGAGACGAGGCGCGATTCGAGACGAGACTTAATTCGAGAAGAGGCGCGATTTGAGACGACATTTAAAGTTTTAAATTGCCTACTTTCAATTTTTAACTTACAGAATTGTCTGATATTTGAAGTTATTTATTTATTTTTAGGGAAAAATCTTAAAATTAAAAACAAAAATTAACAAATACTTAAAATTTCCGTCAAATATTTGTCAACTTTAAATGATTCATTTTTGTAAATCGAAAATGAATAATTTAAAATTTACAAATACATAAGTAGAAAATTTGAAGAATTAATAATGATTTTAAATGAGGTGTCAAAAATTACGCGATTTAAAATAAAAAAACTTTTAATTGAAATTTTTTCTATTTTGAACCATGAAAAAGACGCTAGATACATTTTTTGATCATAGAAAAAATTTTCTACTCAATTTTAATGTTCTTTGTGTAATAAAAATGTGAAATTCTAGAATTTCAGAAGCTTTGACTTCCAAACATTCAATTTTTGTTTTCAATTTGAAATTAAATTGTCAAATTTTAATTGCTGCGATCTGAAAATTATTTTTATTTCAAAGTTTTTCAAGTTTTTCAATTATTCAATACTACAAATTTATCTCATTTATTGTAAAATTGTCCAATATTTAAATTATCGTCTGGAAATGTTAAATTTTCTGATTAAAAATTTTTAAATTTAAAATTTATAGGTTTAAAGTCTCGCTATTTCAAACATTGTAATCATAGCGATCTTTAATTTTATTGTTGTCTTAATTTTTAATTTATTTAATTTTTATTTGAACATTTAAAAAAATTAATCATTTAAATTGAAAAATATTTCATTGGAATATTTCAATATTGAATAATATTTCTGAAAGAATTGTTAAAAATAATAATTTCTTTAATTTTGACTTATGATGATCAGAAAAATATCAAGAAAATTTTAAAGACTTTTTTATTTTATTTTCATGGTTAAAATTTTCATCAAATTATTTAAAAATTTTCCGGATTTATATTTGACAGCTTTGGAAATATTTTGAAATGTTGTACAATCTTTTTAAATATTATCTTAAAATTAATTTTTTTTAAAGTTTTTTTGAAATTTTTTATTATTATTGAAATTGATTAAAAACTACTGAATACCTTTTAAAATTATTCGAATTTTTCCTAAAGTTTTGATTTTTGAAAATTTAATTTGAAATCATTCAATTTATAGAATTTGGGATTTTTAATTTTCAATTTGAAATAAAATTGTTTGAGGTTACAATTTTTCAACTAAATAAAAAAAAAATTAATAGAAATTCTTCAATTTTTAATTTAAAATATTAAATTTAAGCAAGAAAGTTTAATTTTCAACTAAATTTTTCAATTTCTGCGGCGAAAATTAAAATAGTTAAATTTGTAACAACAAAAAATGTAATAGTTGATAAGAGTTTTTTCAGGAAAGGAGAATTATTTTATATTCCAAAAGACGAATTTTCAGCATAATACATGAATTTTGAAACAAGTAATTTTAATTTTCAGCTGTAAAAGATTAATTTTTACACAGAAATAAAAAAGTTAGTTAACAAAATTAATTTTTAATCAAACCAAAGAGATGAATTTTCAGCTAAAATTATGAATCTTCAACAGAAAAAAATAAATTTTTTAATCAAAAAAATGTAAAATATTTTCCGAAAGAGACGTATTTTCTTCAAAAAAGTTAAATTTTTTAACTTGAGCATGTAAAGTTACCACAAAAAAGTTCATTTTTAACTAAATAATTGAATTTCCAACCGAATACATGAATCTTCCAACAAGAAGATTAATTTTCTACTGAAAAAAGATCAATTTTCAACTAAATTAAATAATCTTCAACCAAAAAAAGGAATTTCCAAGTAAGTCGTTTAATTTTTAATCAAATAGTTATATTTCTAACTAAAAAAATATTAATTCTCAACAAAAATGTCATTTTTCGAATTTTAATTTCAAGCCAAACATTTAAAATTGTAATTTTATAAAAATGACCTTTTTTACCAGAAGAGATGAATTTCCAAACCAAAAAAATAAATTTTTGATAAAATTGTTGAATTTGCAAGCAAGAAAGATCTTCGACTCTAGAATAAAGATAATTTGAGTTTATTTGCTTTATGCTGATATAAATATATTTTATTTTTTCAAAGAATTCCTAAATCCTAAGAATAAGCAGATTAGCAGAATTCCTAAGAATAAGCAGATTAAAAAAAAAGAAAATTAAAACAATTGTAACATTGAATACGGTTAAATACATTTTTTCGAAACTTTCAAAAATCTACATTTTGCTATTAATTAAAATTATTTTCGTATCCCTGCACAACTTCTCAATATTTCCTTAACTTATTCGGATATTTTCTAAAATTTTTAAATGTTGCGAAATTGAGAAATTTTATATTGAAATCCTCTATATTCTTTGCCGAAATTTTAGGAAATCATTTGAAAAATTGCCAAATATTTTCTTTAAATTATTATGTTTTTAAATAATAATTAAAAATTTCCCTGGAGCCATACGATGAAAATTTTTATTTAAGATTAAGATGAAATTTTCTTTCACGTGAATTTTTTTGAGAGTACCTGATTTTTTCTTAATTACAATTAAAATTCCGAATAAAAAAATTCCAGAACAGCTTATAATATTGCAGTATTGGAAAATTCCATATTATTAAAATTAATGAATAATAAAATTTCGGAATGAAAAATTACCAAATAATAAAATTCCCGAATTGAAAAATTGCCAAATAATAAAGTTCCCGTTTATAATATTAACGAATTGGAAAATTCCCGAATAATAAAATTCCCAAAAATTAAAATTCTGGAATAGTAAAATTCCCGAACAGCTTATAATATTGAAAAAGTGGAAAATTCGCGAATAAAAAAATACCTGAATAATAAAATTTCAGAATAAAAAAATCCCGAATCATAAAATTCCTAAATAATAAAATTCTCGAATTAGAAAATCCTCGTGTAATTAAATTCCCAAATAATAATATTCCGAAATAATAAAATTCCCGAACAGTTTATAATATTGCTGTATTGGAAAATCCCAGATTATTAAAATTACTGAACAATTAAATTTCCGAATGAAAAAATTATCGAATTATACAGTTCCCAAATAATAAAATTTTCGAATTGACAAATTCCCATATAATAAAATTCCCGAATTGTCAAATTCCCAAATAATAAAATTCCCGAATTGAAACATTCCCGAATAATAAAAGTCCAAAATAATAAAATTCCCGTTGACAATATTACCAAATTGGATAATTCCCCTAATAATAAATTTGGTGAATAATTTTCCGAACACAAAAATTCTCAAATTACAAAATTCCCAAGTAATAAAATTCCAGAATTGGAAAATTCCCGTTTATAATATTACCGAATTGGAAAATTCCCGAATAATAAAATTACCAAAAAATAAAATTCTGGAATAGTCAAATTCCCGAATAATAAAGTACCTGAATAATAAATTTTTCTAATAAATAATTTCCGAATCATACAATTCCCTAATAATAAAATTCCCGAATTGGAAAATTCTCGCGTAATTAAATTCCCAAATAATAATATTCCGAAAAAATAAAATTCCCGAACAGCTTATAATATTGCAGTATTGGAAAATTCCAGATTATTAAAATTACTCAACAATAAAATTTCCGAATGAAAAAATTCTCGAACTATAAAATTTCCGAATTGGCAAATTCCCAAATAATAAAATTCCCGAATTGAAAAATTCCCAAAAAGTAAAATCCGGAATAGTAAAATTCCCGAATAGCTTATAATATTGCCGAAGTGGAAAATTCCCGAATAATAAAATACCTGAATAATAAAATTGTCGAATAAATAATTTCCTGAATAATAAAATTCCAAAATAACAAAATTCCCGAATTGGAAAATCCTCGCGTAATTAAATTCCCAAATAATAATATTCCGAAATAATAAGATTCCCGAACAGCTTATAATATTGCAGAATTGGAAAATTCCAGATTTTTAAAATTACTGAACAATAAAATTTCCGAATGAAAAAATTCTTAAACTATAAAATTCCCAAATAATGAGATTCCCGAATTGACAAATTCCCAAATAATAAAATTCCCGAATTGAAAAATTCCCAAATAATAAAATTTCCGAGTTAAAAAATTCCCAAATAATAAAATTTCCGAATTGAAAAATTCCCAAGTAATAAAATTCACGTATAATGAAATAACAAAATAATAAAATTCCCGTTTACAATATTACCGAATTGGATAATTCCTCTAATAATAAATTCGGTGAATAATTTTGCGAATACAAAAATTCCCAAGTAAAAAAATTCCAGAATTGGAAAATTGCCGTTTATAATATTACCGAATTGGAATATTCTCGAATAATAAAACTCCCAAATAATAAAATTCCCGAGCAGCTTATAATATTACTGAATTGGATAATTTCTCTAATAACAAAATTATTGAATAATTTTAGCATAAAAAATTCCCGAATTATAACATTACCAAATAATAAAATTCCAGTGTTGGAAAATTCCCCAGAGAAAATTGCTGAAATATAAAGTACCCAAACAAAATATTTCTCGAATTTGAAAAATTAATTTTTTTTATGAATATATTTGATTGATTACCAACACAATAATGAAATATTCTTTTTTAAATTATTTTTAATGTCTAATCTAGGGATTTTCACAATTCGGAAATTTTTTAAGTCGACAATTTTCTTTCGGCAAATTTATTTTTCGGGAATTCTGCTATTCGGTAATATTATTAACTGCCGTGAATTTTATTATTTTGAAATTTTATTATTCGGGAATTTTACAGTGACGGGAATTTTATTTTTCGCGATATTTTACTCATTCCTTCGGGAATTTTATCATTCAGGAATGTTCAGATTGTGTAATATTATAAGATTTTGAAATTTTTCCATTTTGGTAATATTATAAATTATTCGGACATTTTCCAATTCGGGAATTTTACCATCCGGAAACTGTACTATTAGGGATTTTTATTATTTGGGAATTTAACAGTGCCGTGAATTTTATTTTTCGAGATTATTAATTTTTTCCAAATTCACTATCATTTCCCGTTTTTTCCGTTCTAAACATTATTTTAGATAATTTTTATTTTAGATTTTTCAATAAAATTTACATTTTTTTGATTGAATTTATTATTTATTTTATAAATAGTACCAATGAATTTGTTATCAAATTCACTTTTTAATTGTTTTTATTATCAGATTATGGAGCCCTATTATCCTTTCAAAAACGGATCGGTAGAGGATTTCACAATCGGATCAGAAAACTGCGACAATAAACATGGATATTGTAATGGTCCTCTAAAATCCGGGTCGACTTATCGGGTCAAAGTTCGAGCTTTCACAGCCCCAGATAAATTCACTGATACGAGCTACAGTTTCCCGATTCAAACAGGTGAGGAAAATTTAATTAATTTATTTTTGTTACATTATCTTGGGAAAAAAGGTACAATAAATTCTCTTTTTCATTAATTTAGTTTTCATTGAAATATTTATTTATATTTAATTTTTATTTCCATTTTTTTGTGCGCTTGTATATTAGTTATTTCTTAAATAAATGTTTAGGAATTTTTAGGGTGGCCGCAGTTTAGGGAAAACCTATTTTAAAAATTCAAAGGAATATTTAAAAAATTTTAAGAAATACTTCTTGTATTTTCAGAAATTCCAAGGAATTTTTTAGAGTTATAAAAAGTTTTAAGGGATTTAAATTTCAATGATTTTAAGGTTTTCTACTTCTGTCAAATTATTTTAATAAATTTTTCAGAATTTTAGGAAATATCAGATTTTATGAAATTTCACAGGAATTTCTAATATTTTAAATTAAAAAAATTATTTCCAGTTATTACTAAAGATATTTAATAATTAAATTTTTTAGGGATATTTGAAAATATTCCAAGAAATTTTCAAAAGATTTCAATCGTTTGAAGGAATTTCAAAGAAATCTAAAGGTTTTAGGGTATTTTTGGTAAAATTCCAAGGAATTTTCAACAGCTTTAAGTAATTTCAAAATATTTCAAGGGCTTAAAAATATTCTAGAGTATTTTTAAAATTGTGATTTTCAAATATTTCATTAATAATAATTACTTAATTATTTTATTTATTATTTATCTATTATTTATTAAATTTATTTAATCAATAATAATTCATTTTCAAGATTCAAGAAATTTCCAATTAATTTCGATAATTTAAAAGAATTTTAAAGTTTTTAGGGTGTTTTTAAAAATTGAAAAGAAGTTTTAAGGGTTTTAACAAGTTTGAAGTATTTTAAAAATATTTCGAAGGATTTCAAATATTTCAGGGTATTATTTTTAAATCTCAAGACATTTTCAACAGCTTTACAAATTTTCAAGTATTTTTCAAATATTTCCAAAAATTTCAAATATTTTAGTGTATTTTCAAAAATTCCAAAGAATTGTTAACAGCTTTAAAATATTTTAACGGATATGGAATATTTTAATTAATTTTAAAAAATCTAAAAGAAATTTAAATCATTTTTGATAATTTGAAGCGATTTCAAAGAATTTATTATTTTTTTTATTCCAAGGAATTTCCAAGAACTTCGAGAAATTTTGAAGGATTTTAAAAGATTTTTTAAACTTCCAAGGAATTTTAAAGAGCTTTAAAAAGTTGCAAAGGAAATAATAGTTATCGAAGGATTTGAAACATTTCAGGGTTTAGAGATCTTAAAATATTTTTAAAAAATTGGAAGAAATTTTCAAGAGCTTTCAAAAATTCCAAAGAGATTCAAATATTTTAACGGACTTGAAATAACTTAGGGTATTTTGAATATATTTTAATAATTTGAACTGATTCCTAAGCATTTCAAAGATTTTAGGATATATTTTTTTAATTCCAACAAATTTTTATGTTTAAAAAGTTTTCTGAATAAATTCCTGAATAATACAATTTTCCGAATTATAAAATTTTCTAATCATAAAATTCCACAAAAGTTGATAAAATTCCCGAATTATAAAATTCACGAATTATAAAATTCCCGAATTATAAAATTCCCGAATTATAAAATTCCCGAATAATAAAATTCCCAAATAATAAAAATCCCGAACAATTTATAATGCTACCCAAATGGAAAATTCCCGAAAAACACAATTTTTGAAAATTAAAATGTCCTAATAATAAAAATCCCAAGAAATAAAATCCCCAAATAATAAAATTCCCGAATAATGAAATTCCCGAAAATTAATAATATTAAAGATGTAAACAATTGTAGAATAATAAAATTTCTAAAGAATAAAATTTGCTAATAATAAAATTTCCAAACAATAAAACTCCAGAATCATGAAATTTCCGAAAAGTTTATAATAATAAGGAATTCGAAAATTTCCGAAAAATAAAATTCCTGAATAATAAAATTTCCGAATAATAAAATTCCCCAACAGTTTATAATGTTACAGAATTGGAAAATTTCTCGAATAATACAATTCTTGAAAAATAAAGTTTCCTAATAATAAAATTTCGAAATAATAAAATTCCAGAACAGTCTATAATAATATCGAATTAGAAAATTCCCGAATAATAAAATTCTTAAAAATTAAAATGTCCTAATAATAAAATTCTCAAACAAAATTCCCGAAAAGTTTGTAATATTACTGATTTGAAAAATTTCTAAAGAATAAAATTTCCTAATAATAAAATTCCAAAATAATAAAATTCCCGAATAATGAAATTCCTAAATAATAAAATTTCCGAATAATAAAATTCCCGAATTATAAAATTTCCGAATGATAAAATTACCAAATAATAAAAATCCCGAAAAATTTATAATGCTACCCAAATGGAAAATTCCCGAATAATAAGATTTTTGAAAATTAAAATGTCCTAATAATAAAATTCCCAAGCAATAAAATTCCTGAATAATAAAATTTCCGAATAATAAAATTCCCAAATAATCAAAATCTCGAACAGTTTATAATGCTACCCAAACGGAAAATTGGCGAATAATAAGATTCTTGAACATTACAATGTCCTAATAATAAAATTCCCAAACAATAAAATTCCCGAAAAGTTAATAATATTAAAGGTTTAAACAATTGTCGAATAAAAAAATGTCTAAAGAATAAAATTTGCTAATAATAAAATTCCTAAACAATAAAATTCCCGAACAGTTTATAATGTTACCGAATTGGAACATTTCTCGAATAATAAAATTATTGAAAAATAAAGTTTCCTAATAATAAAATCGCGAAATAATAAAATTCCAGAACAGTTTATAATAATAAAGAATTCGAAAATTCCCAAATAATAAAATTTCTAAATAATAAAATTTCTAAATAATAAAATTTCCTAATAATAAAATTCCCAAATAATAAAATTCCCGAATAATGAAATTCCAGAAAAGTTGATAATAATAACGAATTCAAAAATTCCTGAATAATAAAATTTCCGAATAATAAAATTCCACAACAGTTTGTAATATTAACGGATTAGAAAATTCCCGAGTAATAAAATTCCTGAATAAGAAAATTTGCGAATAATAAAAGTCCGGAATTGTAAAATTCCCGAATAATAAAAATCCCGAACAGTTTATAATGCTACCCAAATGGAAAATTGCCAAATAATAAGATTCTTGAAAATTAAAATGTCCTAATAATAAAATTCTCAAACAAAATTCCCGAATAATAAAATTCCCAAATAATAAAATTCCCGAATAATGAAATTTCCGAAAAGTTTATAATATTAAAGATTTCAACAACTGCGGAATAATAAAATTTCTAAAGAAAAAAATTTGCTAATAATAAAATTCACAAACAATAAAATTCCCGAATAATAAGAGTTCCGAATAGTAAAATTCCAGAACAGTTTATAATAATAAAGAATTCGCAAATTGCCGAATATTAAAATTTCTAAGTAATAAAATTTCCTCATAATAAAATTCCCGAATAATGAAATTCCCGACAAGTTTATAATAAAAACGAATTCGAAAATTCCCGAATTATAAATTTCCTGAATAATAAAATGTCCGAATAATCAAATTCCCAAATAATAAAAATAACAAACAATTTATAATATTAACGAATTCGAAAATTCCCGAATAATAAAATTCCTGAATAATAAAATTTCCGAATAATAAAATTCCCGAACAGTTTATAATGTTACAGAATTGGAAAATTTCTCGAATAATAAAATTCTTGAAAAATAAAGTTTCCTAATAATAAAATTTCGAAATAATAAAATTCCAGAACAGTCTATAATAATAACGAATGAGAAATTTCCCGAATACTGAGATTCTTAAAAATTAAAATGTCCTAATAATAAAATTCTCAAACAAAAATCCCGAAAAATGAAATTCCCGAAAAGTTTGTAATATTACTGATTTGAAAAATTTCTAAAGAATAAAATTTCCTAATAATAAAATTCCAAAATAATAAAATTCCCGAATAATGAAATTCCTAAATAATAAAATTTCCGAATAATAAAATTCCCGAATTATAAAATTTCCGAATGATAAAATTACCAAATAATAAAAATCCCGAACAATTTATAATGCTACCCAAATGGAAAATTCCCGAATAATAAGATTTTTGAAAATTAAAATGTTTCCCGAAAAGTTTATAATAATGACTAATTCGAAAATTCCCGAATTGTAAAATTCCTGAATATTTAAATTTTCGCATAATAAAATTCCCGAATTATAAAATTTTCTAATAATCAAATTCCACAAGAGTTTATAATATTAACGAATTCGAAAATTCCCGAATAATAAAATTCCTGAATAATTAAATTTCCGAATAATAAAATTCCCAAATAATAAAAATCTCAAACTCTTTATAATGTTACCTAAATGGAAAATTCCGAAATAATAAGATTCCTGAAAATTAAATTATCCTAATAATAAAATTCCCAAGCAAAAGTTTTAAGAGATTTCGAATGATGTGAAATAATTCAGAGTTTTTTTTTAATCCAAGGAGTTACCAAGAGCTAAAGAAAATTCTAAAGTATTTCAACATATTTTAAAAGCTTTTAAATATTATTATATTTTTTAAGTGATTTACAAATATGTCAAAGGATAGATTTCATTAATTCGAAGTGATTCCTGAAAAATGTTAAGGTTTTTGTCATAATTCCAAAAAATTTTCAAGAGTTTTAAAAAAAATCTGAGGGATTTAAAAATATTTAAAAATATTTTAAATATCTCAGGATGTTTTAAATAAATTTTAATAATTTAAAGATTATCGAAAATATTTAAAATATTATAGGGTACTTCTTTAAACTTCCAAGTAATTTTCAAAAGCTTTAAATAATTTAAAGTGATTCCTGAGAACTGAAAAGATTTTAGAGTATTTAAAAAAATTCAAAAACATGTTTAAGGGTTTTAAAAAAACAAAAGGATTTTAAAAGATTTTAAAGGATTTGAAATGTCTGATTATTTTCAATAAATTTTAATAATTTGCAGTTTTTCCAAAAGGTTTAAAATATTTTAGGGTATTCTTTAAACTTCCAAGGATTTTTCAAGAGCTTAAAAAAAATGTTCAAGGGATTTAAAAATTATTCAATAGGTTTGAAATATTGTGGGGTATTTAAATTTAAAAAATTTAAAGGAATAAGAATTTATAATTATAAATTAATATTATAAATATTTTAATTTTAAATTTTAACTAAAAATTTTGTTATTCCATTTATAAAATATTCTATATTAAAAATGTTAAGGATTAGAATTGTGGTCTTTAAATCTAAATCTTAGTCGAAAATTAGAAATTATTTAGGGAAAAATTAAAGAAAATTTAAAGTATTCTGGAAATAAATTTTGCTGCCACCCTGGACTTTCTTGTTTGACTAATTTCGACTTTTTAAATTTGTTTCTTATCTGGTCGATGCTTTATTGTTTTTCGCTCACTATGCTTGATAAACTCTCATATTTTAAGTATATCTCATCCCTAAAATTATACTTAATCGTTTAAAAAAATGAACAATTATTTTTCCAAAATAAATTGTTAAGATCGATGGTCAGAAAAAAAATGTTTGGAACAGAAAAAGGCCCAAATGCTGAAAATGTAGTGAGGGAAATAAAATTTTTCTCAGCACTGGAGTCTTTATTATCTAATTTTTCTATTAGTTAGCTGTAATAATTATTTCTATTAAATTATAATAAAGGATCATAAAAAATATAATATAGTATGATAAATATATTAAAATAGATAAAACTAAAATATGTAAAAAAAGCAGTAGAGTAGCGATAGATTTCGCTAAATTTATGCCTTATTTCGTGCACATGCCTCGCCTAAGGATTGCTGCTGGCAGGTAAGATTGAAAATCTTGCCGGTAGCGAGTAAATAGTCAACATTTTTTTTCAACAAAATTATTTAATTATTGATTATTTAACATTCTCTCCACGTGTCGAGCAGATAAGGACAACACGGCGATCATTGTGGGCGTGACTGTGCCGATTGTTTTACTTCTTACTTTGCTGGGAATCGGATTAATTATTCGGAGGAGACGCAGCCAAGGAAGAAAAACGACAGAAACGCGAGTGACTGACGATTTGTCATTGCCCGACAGCGTCATTGAAACGAGGTAAATTTAAAAATTTAAAAAAAAAATAGTCAATCCCTAGCGGAACTTCTGATCCGCTAGGGCATATTTTCATCCTTTTTCGCATTTAGTCACAATTTCACATAAAACCCAACAATATTTTTTCTTTTTACACAATTATTTGTTTTTATTTATGTGTTAAAAAATCACGGTAACCCGATGGATAATATTGCAGTAAGGGTTGCCGGAAACAGATTTTAATTTGTAATTGTTTAGGATTTAGTAAATTTTTTAATAAATGTGAAAATAAATTAATGTATGCCTTAGCGTGCCCTGTAAACGGAACGGTCACACGATCCGCTAGGGACGGTAGGCGACATCCGCGTCCAAAAAAAATTGTTCTTTTGTTTAAAATAGTATGAGGACATAAAAAAATTATGTAAGACGATTGGTTCAGGAAAAATAAAATAGTTAATTTTTAAATTCAAAGAATGATTTTTCTGATAACAGGAAAGACGAATTTTTAACAAATTAGTTCAGATTTTAACCAAAAGATGAATTTTAACCAAAAAAAACGAATGTTCAACAATATACTTCAATTTTTTAGCAAATAAATTAATTTAAGCAAAAGTAGTGAATTACAAACTAAAAAATAATTTTTAATTTATAAGAATAATGTTTGATGTATAAGAATAATTTTCTACGCAAAAGATGAAAAACACATTTCTAACCAAAAATTGAACTTTTTTAATTTCCTAACATTCAATGTGAAAATACGACATTTTCGAAATATATATAAATCTTTAAAGATAAATTCCATTGTTATATTGCCATTTAAAAACTTAATTTTCAACAATATACTTAAATTTCGAGAAAAAAAATTAATTGTAAACAAAAAAATTAATTTTTAATTCATGAGAATAACTTTCTACATAAAAAATATTAATTTTTAACAAATAAATCATTTTTTACCTTTAAATATAAATTTTTTCCAAGAAATGAGTTTTCAGTTTTTTAACATTTCATGTAAAAATATGACATTTTCAACATCAGTTAAATTTTCAAAAAAAATATTTGAATTTTTAACCAAAACATGAATAGTTATTTTTCAGTTAAAAAATTAATTCTCAACCAAAAGAATGAATTTTTAACACACAAGAAATTAATTTGTTAACAAAATTACTCAAGTATCAACAAGAAAATGAATTTTCAATCCAATGGTTTAGTTACATTTTGAGTAGAAAAAATTAATTTCAAAGAAAAAAGATTAAATTTCTACCAAAAAGTTTCCTTTTTGGTAGAAAAAAAAATTAATTCAAAATGATGAATTTTTAATCTAAAAAAAAAACAAATTTTCTACAAAACTGATCAATTGTTGACGTGGATTAAATTTGCATTCAAATAAATATATTTTTGAAAAAAGGTGAATTTTCAAATAAAAATATAAATTTAAAAAAAACCGAAATGATTAAATTGTGAGTTAAAAAAATAAATTGTTTACAGAAGAAACGAATTTTCAAGAAAATAATTACTACTAAATCAAAAATTGGAATAGTCACATTTTGTGTAAAAAGAAATAACTTCCGACAACAAAAACCAAAAGAGAGATATATTTTTCTACCAAAAGAGACAAATTTTCAAACTAAAAAGAAGATTTTCAAACAAAAGATTTGAATTTTTTATGAAGAAAGATCAGTTGTGGAAAAAATTTCATCCTAAATGTAGAATTTTCAATCCAAAAATTTCCTTTTTGGATTAAAAACAAATTTTCCACCAAACCATTAAATTCTCAAACCCAAAACGATTTAATTTTAAATCAAAATTATTTGTTTGTAAGTTCAATTCTCTACCAAAGCAGATTAATTTTCAACCAAAGACTTGAATTTTCAACCAAGAAAGACTTTTCAGCAAATGGCACACATATTATTAAAAATGTGGAATTCTGATGTCAAAAAGACGAATTTTCAACAAAACGGTTACTTTTGAACCAAAAGAACTAGATTTTAAACCAAATTGTTGAATTTTCAATAAAATAATATTATTTCTAACC
>JAWWLR010000127.1:42869477-42880606 GCA_035041075.1 Acraspis erinacei
ATTAATTCTCGACCAAAAATAAAAGACTTTTCAAGCTGAGAATTCAAAAATTCACTTTTAAATAAAAATAGTAGCATTTTTTTATTGGGTTATGTTAATGCTGCCCTAGCGGAACACTATGGCCTTTGTTCATTCTTTTTCACATTTATTCACAATTTCACGTAGAACTACATACTTTTTTTTATATTTTTGTACATTTATATTTATTTAATTGTACTTATTCATGTCTTGAAAAATAACAAAAGAGTTTTCAGTTCTATACGAAAAAGATAAATATGAAAGTGTGCCCTAGCGGAACTAGTGAACGGAACGGTCACCGTAAGACCACGTTACAGTCAGGCAATTGCGTTACTGTTATCTTTACGCAATCCGCTAGGGAAGAATCATAAAATCGCAATTCCTCGTAAAATAAATTATAAAAAAATGTCCCTCGATTACAGTCGACCGATTCGGGTGGAGAACTTTGCAGAGCATTATCGAATAATGTCAGCGGATTCAGACTTCCGGTTTTCGGAAGAATTTGAAGAGCTCAAGTGCGTGGGAAGGGACCAAGCCTGCGGTGCTGCAGATTTGCCCTGCAACCGACCAAAGAATCGCTTTACAAATATTTTACCCTACGACCACAGCAGGTTTAAATTGCAGCCTGTGGATGATGAGGAGGGATCAGATTACATCAACGCTAATTATGTTCCTGTAAGTTTACTTAAAAATAACAAAAAATAAATATACAAAAAAGAAAATATAATAATAAGAGCAAGATTTCAGGAGGGTATATTTTTGAAAAAAAAAAATTCTAGGGTCACAATTCTCCGAGAGAGTTTATCGTCACTCAGGGTCCTCTGCACTCGACAAGAGACGATTTCTGGAGGATGGTGTGGGAGAGTAACAGTCGAGCAATTGTTATGTTGACTCGCTGTATCGAAAAAGGGAGGGAGAAATGCGACCATTATTGGCCGGTTGACACACTTCCGGTTTATTACGGAGACATTTGTGTGACGATTTTAAATGATTCTCATTATCCCGACTGGAGCATCACTGAATTCATGCTCTGCAGGGTGAGTATTCTTTGTGAAAAAATATTTTTTAAGGCAGTAGGAGTGATGTAGATAATTTTTTTGAAATCTCCCTAGCGTACGGGGTACGCTAGGGCAAAATTACCGCCAACTGTTAATGCTGAGTAGCTCTATTAAAAATTTGAGCTTCTCTTTATACCTTCATCCTGTAATGTGAAAAAAAACACTTTTTTTGGTTCACAGTTTAACTACTTTGTTGAAAGTGGAACTATATTTTTAAAAACGTATTTAGTTATTTCATGATTCATCATTTTTTGGAAAGCACTTTCTTTAAATTTTAACTATCGTCTCGAACATTTTTTGTCGTTGTAAATGGAAAATGAAGAAAAATTAATTAAAATATTAATTAATAATTAAAATTATTTTTTTAACTAAAAATGTAACTATTCCATTTTGGGTTTAAAGTTTATCTTCCTAAGTTTTGTTGGGGAGAATTAATCTTCTTGGTAAATAATTAATCTTTTTCATTTAAAAATTACTTATTTGGTGGAAAATTTAAATATCAGAATGAAAACTCCTTTAATAATTCAAAATTTGGTTGAAAATTAATTTTTCGATCGAAAATTCGTTTTTTTTTATAAAAAATAATTTTTTAAAATGAAAATTTAACTTGTTTATTTTTTGTCCAACATTTATCTTTTTTATAAAAGTTTTATCTTCTTGGCTGAATATTCACCTCATTGGTTGAAAATTCCTTTCAAAATTCAAAATTTAGTTGAAAATTTATGTATTTTATTAAAACTCCATATTTTGCGTTAAAAATTTACTTCTACGATTAAAATGATTTTTTTTATTGAAAATTAATATTTAAAATGAAAATTACCCTATTCCATTTTTCGTCGAAAAATTATTTTTTTATAGAAATTTAATCTTCTTGTTTAAAAATTCATCTGTTCGGTTGAAAATTTAACTATTTTGTTGAAAATTGATCTATTTTGATGAAGATTTGACTTTTTGTAAAAGTAATTTCATTAGTTGAGCCTTCATCTGTTTAATAAAAAATGTATTCAAAATTTGGTAAAAAATTATGTATTTGCTTAAAAATCCATTTTTTGGTTGGAAATTAATTTCTAAGTTAAAATTTTTTAAATTGAAAATTCATATTTAAAATGAAAATATAACTATTAAATTTTTTTTGAAAATTTATCTTTTTAATAGATATTTAATCTTTTCGGTTGAAAATTCAACTATTATTTTGAAAATTCACCTTTAGCTTTGAAAATTCAACTCTTGATTTCAAAATTCTTTTTTTGGCGAGTCATTATTTTAGTTTAAATATAATTTCTTTACCTAAAAATTTAACTTTTTTATTAAAATTTATGAAAATTAGTTTTTTTTATTTAAATAAATTTTTAAACTGAAAATTTAACTATAATTAACATTCGTCTATTTTAATAAATATTTGGACATTGGTTAAAGATGAATTATTTTAGTAAAAAAATAATTTTTTTGCTTAGAAGTTTACTTATTTGATTAAATATTCGTTTTCTGTTGTTGCTGCAAATTAATTTTTCTAACTGAAAATTTAACTACTTCATTTTTTAATTTTTTTTATAGAAAAGTAATCAATAGTCGAAACTTTACTTTTTGGTTAAAGATTCCCTTAAACATTCAAAAATTAGTGGATAATTTATGTATTTTATTAAAAATTCATCTTCTTGGTTTAAAACTCATTTCTGCGATTAAAATTAGTTTTTTTTATTGAAAATTAATATTTTCAATATTAATATTAATATTTCTGTATTTTGTTGAAACTTTGTCTTTTGTGGAAAAATATTAATCTTCTTGGTGACTATTTCATCTTTTTAGTTAAAAATTTACTTCTTTGGTAGAAAAATGAACTATTTGGTTTCAAAATTCCTTTAAAAATTAAAAATTTTATTGGAAATGTATGTATTTTGTCAAAAATTAATGTTTTAATTTGAAAATTCAACTATTGGGTTTTAAATTCTTTTTTTTGATGATTCATTATTTTAGTTAAATTATCATTCCTCGGCTTAAAAATTTATTTACTTTATTGGAAATTGGTCTTTTTTTGTTGCAAATAATTTTTTTTACTGAAAATTGTAAAAAAAAATTATTGATGGAAAAATAATCTCATTAGTTGGAATTCCATCTTTTTGGTTAACAATTTATTTCTTTATTTAAACATTTATCTAGTTTTTGGAAAATCCTTTTTTTATTGTAAATTCAACTGTAACATGTGTTATTTAACATTTATCTTTTTTAGTTGAATCAGCTATTTGATTGAAAATTTCTGTATTTTCTTGAAACTTTGTCTTCTGCGCTAGAATATTAATAATTCAAATTTTGTGTTGAAAATTTCGTTAAAAATTCATGAATTTGGTTCAAAATTCAATCTATTTGCTTGAAAATTAATTTCTTTGATTGAAAATGATTTTTTTTATTAAAAAATAAATTTTTTAAATGAAAATTTAACTATTGAATTTTTTCGAAATTTATCTTTATCAATAGATATTCATATATTTTTATAACGATTTGACCTTTTTTTTGTAGAAAATGCATCTTTTGGGTTAAGAATTAATTTTCTTCGTTGATGATTTTTAATTTTTAAAATTTGTTTTTTTTTTTTTCGTTGAAAATGAGTTTTTCTCACTTAAAATTTAACTATTCTATTTGTTAAAAGGTTTTTAAATTATTTTTTTTATAGAAAAGTGTCCATTAGTTGAAACTTCATCTTTTTGTTGAACAATTTATTTCTCTAGTTGAAAATTTAAATATTTTTTGGAAATTTCGTTTTTTTTTCCTGAAAATGTTGTCTTTTGTGTTAGAATATTAATCTTCTTGGTGACTAATTCAGGCTTTTAGTTGAAAATTCCTTTAAAATTTGGTTAAAAATTTATCTATTTTGTTAAAAATCCATCTTTTTTGTAGAAATTTAATCTTTTTGTTTGAAAAATCATTTCTTCGATTAAAAAAATTTGTTATTGAGAATTAATTATGTAAACTCAAAATTTAAGTATTACATTTTTTAATATTCATTATTTCAGTTGAAAATTAATTTATTTGCTGTAAAATTTAACCTTTTTTTTAAATTCAAATATTTGGTTGAACATTTCAACATTTTGCTGCAACTTGGTCATTTGTTGTAGATTATTAAATTTTTTGGTAATTTAAAATTACTTTTTTTTAAATTGAAAATAAATTTTTTAACAGAAAATTTAAATATTCCATTTTTTATTGCGATTTTATATTTTCTAATGGACATTTAACCTTTTGAATTAAATATTCATCTTTTCGGTTGAAAATTCAACTATTTTTTTGAAAACTCATATATTTTTTCCTGAAGTCAACTATTTTGTTAACAATTCGTTTTTTTTTGTTTTTCAAATGATCCAGTCGACATTGATGATAAGCCAAAACATGCTTTGAACATTTTCGTGACAAACTTATTTTTGAAAAACGGATTTTTAAACATATGAAGAAATACAAATACATAAATAAAAATTCGTAAAAATAAAAAAAACTGCTTCGTGTCATATTAATATTTTGAAAAAATTGTAAAAATGGTAGAAAATTGCCCTAGCGGACTCATTGAACTGACTTAATCCACGTGATCCGCTAGGGAAAATTTAACAATTTGAATAAAAACCCAATTATTTCGTCGAAAATTAAATTTTTTATTCTGAAAATGAAGTTTTGCAACCACCTTGATATTATAGATGATAAACCAACTTCGTTTCTGTTATTCTTAGGGAGATTCAAACATTTTTTTAAATATGAATAAATGAAAATCCATAAATAGTAATGCGTGAAGAGAAAAGGAAACTCTTAAGTTCCATGTGAAATTGTTAATAAATGTAAAAAAGCATGAAAATTTACCCTAGCGGACTCAGTGGACTAAATAGTAACTATGTCGTTCATGCCGTTCGCTAGGGAAAATTCAACAATTTGAGTCAAAGTACATATATTTTGTTGAAGATTTAATAATTTGTTTGAAAATTAAACTATTTTAGTTAATCTTTTTTGGTCACACATTCAACTTCCCTAGCGGACCTCTTGAAAGGAACGTTTATACAATTGCTTGAGCGTAAAGTAAGTACACAATAACCGTTCCGTTGATGCTTTACGCTACGGAAAATTCGAAACTCTTGACTGGAAGATTAAAACTATAGCGGTAACGTGAAATGAGCACACAGTAACAGTCCCGTTTACGCTCTACGCTAGGGAAATTTAAACAATTTGATTCAAAACCCAACTATTTCGTCGAAGTTTTTTTTTTGTTCTGAAAATGAAGTTCTGCGACCACCTTGATATTATATGTGATAAACTAACTTAGTTTCTTTTCTTTTTCTATTTTTGTCGAGATTCAAAGATTTTTTAACATATGAATAAATACAAATACATAAGTAAAAATGCGTAAAGAGAAAATAGACTGTTCAGTTCCATGTGAAATTGTGAATTAATATAAAAAAGGATAGCAATTTTCCTAGTTGACTCACTATGTAGTTCACGCCGTCCGCTAGGGAAAATTTAACAATTTAGTTAAAAATTCAACTATTTCGTTGAAAATTTAATTATTTTAGGGTATTTTTCCTTCTATTTATAGGGAGACTCAAAGAGAGTAATCCAGCACTTCCATTTCACGACGTGGCCAGATTTTGGAGTACCTAGTCCACCTCAAACCCTAGCGAGGTTTGTCCGGGCCTTCCGAGAACGGGTCCGTCCCGATCAGAGGCCAATAGTCGTCCACTGTAGTGCCGGGGTTGGACGAAGTGGTACTTTTATCACCCTGGATAGGATATTACAACAAATTTTAGTATCGGATTATGTCGACATTTTTGGCATCGTCTGTGCCATGAGAAAAGAGAGAGTTTGGATGGTCCAAACCGAGCAGCAATATATTTGCATTCATCAGTGTCTACTAGCCGTATTGGAGGGCCAGGACACCACGGGACCGCCTCGAGAAATTCACGACAACCAGGGTTTCGAGGGTGAGCATTTCTTTTTATTCTCGAATTTATTTTTTAGTTTGGAAATTCGATGTTGGACTGATGGGAAAACTAAATGTTATTTTGCCCTAGCGTCGACTGGGGTAATTATGGATCATTAAACCCTGTAGAATTTTTTTTGGGATAGTATACGAGTCCAAACTATAGTTTCTTTAATTCTATGAAGAAATAATTTTTAATTCAAAATTAAAAAACTGTGTTTAGTAACTCGACGTGTAATATTTTTGCGTTGCCACACTACACTTAAATAAATTGTAATTTTTTAAAACATGAATAAATACAAACACGTAAATAGAAATGCTTAAAAAGATCAAAAGAGTTACAAATTCTATGTAAAATTGTGAATAAATATGTAAAAGGATAAGAAACTGGCCCTAGCGGACTGGGTCCGCTAGGGAAATTCAAAAGTTTGGTTCAAAATATATACATTTTGTGGAAAGTTTCATTATTTTGTTGAAAATTTTGATTAAATATTTATTTGTTAATAGTTTTTAAATACTTAACTTCGAGCTAAATTTAGATTCCAAGATCTGAGAACAAGAAACTAAGTATTTTAAGGTTTTTTAAATCATATAAATATAATTATACTAAGATTCTTGAGAAATTAATAAAAAATTATTTTTGCAGATATTTGTTAAACATAGAAGAAATTTGTTAAACATATTAAATTATTAAATGAGAAAATATTTAAATATTAAAAAAATTCTAAACCTTCTAGATATCTTTTAAAATGATTTGAATTTTTTCAAAAATGTTAAAAAAATTCTTAAAAATTAACCCTCCCAATCTTAAAAATTCATTTTTGGCAATTTGCGTTAAAGTCGCTCACATTAATTTCCTAATTTTGGGAAATTTTCACGATTTTTAAACAATTTTCCAAGTGTTAGATTATTTTTGAATCTTTTGAAAACTTCTGATTCTTACAAGTATCATTTAAAATGGTTTAAACTTTTCCTAGAATGCTTACAAATTTCTGCATAAACTTTTGAACTTTCCAAATATCTTTAAAAATCAGTCAAATTTTTCCAAAATAAAAAAAATTCCAATACTCAAACTATTGTCTTCAATTCAATTTTTCAAAATATAAATAATTTTCCTAGGAATGTTTAAAAATTGTATTCTATTAATATCTTTCAACATTTTTTAAACATATTAAATTATTAAATGAAAAAATATTTTAATATTAAAAAATTCTAATGCTTCTAGATATCTTTTAAAAAGATTTCAATTTTTTCAAAAATGTTCAAAAAATTCTTAGAAATTAAAAATATTGCCTCCCAATCTTACAAATTCATTTTTGAGAATTTTGGTTTAAAGTCGTCGACATTCATTTTCTAAATTTTAGGAATTTATTTGAAGGATTTTGAAATCTTTTTCAATTTTCTATCAGGAAAATTTCTTTTGTTCTCTTGGAATGTTTAAAAAATATAATTTTTTCCATATCTCCAGAAATCTACATTTTGTTTACAATTTAAAAAAAAATTAAAAATTATTTTTGAATCTTTTGAAAACTTCTGATTCATACAAGTATCGTTTAAAATGATTTAAACTTTTCCTAAAATGCTTAAAAAATCAGCATGAACTTCTGAACTTTCCAAATATCTTTTAAAGTCAGTCAATTTTTTCCAGAATAAAAAAATTCAATACTCAAACAATTACCTTCAATTCCATTTTTCAAAATAAACAAAATTAATTTGCCTAGGAATCTTAAAAAGAAATAATTCTCTTAATATCTTTCAACATTTTTTAAACATATTAAATTATTAAATGAAAAAATATTTAAAGATTTAAAAAATCCTAAACCTTTTAGATATCTTTTAAAATAATTTGAATTTTTTCAAAAAGGTTAAAAAAATTCTTAGAAATTAAAAATATTGCCTCCCAATCTTAAAAATTCATTTTTGGCAATTTTACTTTAAAGTCGTCCACATTCATTTTTAAAATTTTAGGAAATTATTTGAAATATTTTAAAATCTGTTTTAATTTTCTATTAGGAAAATTTGTGTGATTCACTTTAAACATTTAAAAAACATAATTTTTTCCATATCTCAAAAAATCTACATTTTCTTTACAATTTTTAAGCAATTTTCCAAGTTTTAAATTATTTTTGAATCTTTTGAAAGCTTCTGATTCTTACAAGTATCATTTAAAATGGTTTAAACTTTTCCTAAAATTCTTTAAAATTTCTGCATGAAATTCAGAACTTTCCAAATATCTTTTAAAATCAGTTGAATTTTTCCAAAATAAAAAAAGTTCCAATACTCAAACTATTGTCTTCAATTCAATTTTTCAAAATAAAAATAAAAATAATTCGCCTAGGAATCTTTAAAAAAATTTAATTTTCTTAATATCTTTACAACTTTGTTAAACATATTAAATTATTAAATGAAAAAATATTTTAAAAATGCTAAACCTTCTAGATATCTTTTAAAATGATTTACATTTTTTCAATAATGTTCAAGAAATTCTTAGAAATTAAAAATATTACCTCCCAATCTTACAAATTCATTTTGGGCAATTTTGCTTTAAAGTTGTCCACATTCATTTTTTAAATTTTAGGAAATTATTTTAAACATTTTGAAATATTTATTAATTTTTTATTAGGAAAATTTGTATGATTGTCTTGAAACATATAAAAATATACTTTTTTTCCATATCACCAAAAACTCTACATTTTGTTTACAATTTAAACAAAAAAATTAAAATTATTTTTGAATCTTTTGAAAACTTTTGATTCTTACAAGTATCATTTTAAATGGTTTAAACTTTTCCTAAAATGCTTAAAAAATCAGCATAAACTTCTGAACTTTCCATATATCTTTTAAAATCAGTCAACTTTTTCCAGAATACAAAAATTCAATACTCAAACAATTACTTTCAATTCCATTTTTCAAAATAAACAAAATTTATTTGCCTGCGAATCTTAAAAAAATTCATTCTCTTAATATATTTCAACATTTTTTAAACATATTAAATTATGAAATGAAAAAATATTTAGAGATTTAAAAAATTCTAGACCTTCTAGATACATTTTAAAATTATTTGAATTTTTTCAAAATTTTTCAAGAAATTCTTACAAATTAAAAATATTGCCTCCCAATCTTACAAATTCCTTTATCTTTCAAATTTTGTTAAGCATATTAAATTATTAAATGAAAAAATATTTACATATTTAAAAAATTCTCAACCTTCTAGATGTCTTTTAAAATGATTTGAATTTTTTCAAAAATGTTCAGAAAATTCTTACAAATTAAGAATATTGCCTCCCAATCTTACAAATTCATTTTTGGCAATTTTGCTTTAAAGTCGTCCACATTCATTTTCTAAATTTTAGGAAAATTTGTATTATTTTCTTAAAAGATTTAAAAAATATAATTTTTTCTATATCTCCAAAAATCTACATTTTGTTAAAAATTTTTAAAAATTCTGAAAGAGCTTCTAAAATTATTGTCAAAATCATATAAAATCTATATTTTTTTAAAAACTCTTTAATATCATTTTACATTTCAAATTAATTTATTATGACTATGTTATATGAATTTTTGTTTAATATTTTAAAAACTTCTAAACCTTCTAGAGATTTTTGAAAATGATTTGAATTTTTTCTAGGTTTTCACAAAATTCTTCAAAATTAAAAACATTTCCTTCAAATATTACAAATTCATTTTTGACAATTTGGAAATCTTTTAAAGTTTTTTTAAAAATCTTTTAAGATCTTTTTTTAATCGTTTTAATTAATTTAAAAAACGATTAAATCGTTTTAAATGCTTTTGAATGTTTCAATGTTATTTCGAAATTAATTTTTTTTAAATAGAAAATTTTTGTTTCAAATCGTCTTCATTCTTTTTCCAAATTTTAGAAATTCGCTTGAAAGGTTTTAAAATATTTTTCAATTTCATATTAAGAAAATTTCTTCGATTCTCTTCCAACATTAAAAAATTCTACATTTTTATTCGACGTCTTCAAAAATCTACATTATGTTTACAAAACATAAAAATCTTCTTAAGATGTACAGTATTTTCGAATCCTTTAAAATTTTCTAAAACTCCTAAATATATTTAAAAATAATTCCGTCTTCCTAAAAAATATTAAAATCTTTTAATTAAAAAGAATTGTCTTCGAGTGTTCCGGATTCTTTTTGAAATATTTTTAAATCTTCAAAATTTAAAATTAATCATTTAAAATAAAACCGAAATCATATTGATTATAGTTTCCCACTTAAAAAAAAACATGTTTTAATGTTTAAAAACATTTAGAAATAAACGCTATCATAAAATAAAATTTTTTCGGAATTTTGATTCTGAATATTGTTTATAAAATGTTAAAAAAAAGTGTTTTAAAAGAAAAAGAAAGTCCATAATTACCCCGGTTGATGGTAATTGAGGCAATATATTTCACCAAATTAAAAAAAATTAGATGAGTATTTAATTTTCTCTGCCCCGAATGTTTATTTTTTTTTAATCGACTGTTTTAATAAGAATTATTTATTTCAATTGGTCCAATCTTGTAATTAATATCCTTGTCTCCTCATCTAATTGAAAAACTAACACACAGAATTTTAATAATTGGTGATGGATAAATAAGGTGGAGGTGCAATTTCGCTTTTTGTTTATACCCTCTTTTATCAAAATGGGACCGAAAAAAATGATTAAAATTACTCAGCATGGTCAATTTCTTCACAAAGGTCCCTAGCGGACCTAGTTTCCGCTAGGGGTGCTTTTTTGTGGGTTTAGATAAAACTGATATTTTAAGTCAGTCGCAGTTCAGAGAAAATCTGAAAACCGGGAAAAAACCATAGGATTTTTATGGTCAGGGAAAAATCAGGGTTTTTTAAATAAATTCAAAAGTGAGGGAATTTATGTAAGAAGCGCTTTTTTATGATGAAGATAAAATTTTGGATGATAAAGTGACTGTAGTCATATTTTTAAATGAAAATATTTTAAGTAATTTTTAAATCTTGTAGGGTATTTCTTGAAATTCTAAATATTTCAAGGTATTCTAAGAAATTTTTTAATAGATTTCAAGAATTTGAAGGGAGATTTTAAAGGTCTTAGAACTTTCATAAAAATTCCAAGGAATTTTC
>JAWWLR010000127.1:42887851-42901748 GCA_035041075.1 Acraspis erinacei
TCTCTCTCCACTTATCCTATTTCTTGAAATTCCCCTACTGGATTCCCTCATTTAACCCCTCTTTCCCTACTTATTCTACCCTCAATTTCCCTCTTTCGCCACCCCTAGTTTTAGTTTACTTCCCCTCATAAATTTCCCTAATTCCACAACCTCAATTTCCCCA
The DNA here is from genome assembly GCA_035041075.1 of Acraspis erinacei. Taxonomy (NCBI): domain Eukaryota; kingdom Metazoa; phylum Arthropoda; class Insecta; order Hymenoptera; family Cynipidae; genus Acraspis; species Acraspis erinacei. Next base: position 42,888,015 of record JAWWLR010000127.1, read on the forward strand.
CACTTATGATTCCAGCACTTCGTCTCTCTTCCTCTTCCTCTCACTCTCGATACTCTCCTCCTTTCTCCCCCATTTCCCTGATATATCCCTCCCCCTATTTCACCCCAATTTATTCTACTTCCCTTGTCCATTCCGTTGTTTAACCTCTCTTCCCCTACTTTCCCTTCCCTTATTTCCCTTACTTTCCCACCCATCATTTCCTGTTACGTATCCTTGCATATTTCCCTGCCCTTACTTCCTCTCACTGTCTCTACATCCCCTTCCCTCACTTTCTTTACTGTCACTCCTAATTTATTCTTACTTACATACGCCACATTTTTCCTTAACGCTCCTCACCTCATTTCTCCTATTACCCATTCTCTTATTTTTCCTACCTTCCCATCCCTTATTTCCTCTTATTTACCTTCCTTATTTTTTCTACCTCCCAAACCAAAATCTCCCTACACTTACCCTTCCCGTACTTTACCTTAATTTCTCTACGCTCATTTTTTTTACTACGCACCCCTTTTTCCCGACTTATCCTAATTTTTATACGTTTCCTTTACCATTCTTCAATTCCCCCACTCCCAAATTCAACCTCTCTTCCCCTATTTCCTCTTATCTCATTTATCTTTACTTCCCTTCCCCTTATTTTCCCTGACTGACCCTTGTCTAATTTCTCATACTTCCCCTCCTCTTATTTCCCCTAATTTCCCACACATTGTTTCCCCTTACTTCTCCTTCTAATTTCCTTTACTTCCCCAACACAAATTTCCTCTGCTCACCCAGGACGAATTTCCTCATACTTTCCATTCATGAAGTATGCCTCACTTTACCTATCCTCACTTTTTCTAACTCCTTCTTCTCCCCATGCATTCCTTTCCCTCCATTCTCTCCCTCTATTTCAGCACTGCTCCCTTTCTCTCTCCACTTATCCTATTTCTTGAAATTCCCCTACTGGATTCCCTCATTTAACCCCTCTTTCCCTACTTATTCTCCCCTCAATTTCCCTCTTTCGCCACCCCTAGTTTTAACTTACTTCCCCTCATAAATTCCCCTAATTTCACAACCTCAATTTCCCCACACTTTTGATTCCAGCACTTCGTCTCCCTTCCTTTCACTCTCCATACTCTCTCCCTTTCTCCCCGATTTTCCTGATTTATTCCTCCCCCTATTTCGCCCCAATTTATTCTACTTCCCTTGTCCATTTGCTTGTTTAACCTCTCTTCCCCTACTTTCCCTTCCCTTATTTCCCTTACTTTCCCACCCATCATTTCCCGTTATGTACCCTCGCAGATTTCCCTAGCCTTACTTCCTCTCACTGTCACTACATCCCCTTCCCTCACTTTCTTTACTGTCACTCCTAATTTATTCTTACTTACCTACGCCTCCTTTTTCCTTAACGTATCTCACCTCATTTTTCCTACTTCCCCTTCCATCATTTCTCCTACTTTTCCACCCCTTATTTGCCCTTATTTACACTTATAATTTTCCCTTCTCCAACCTAAATCTCCCCAGTCTTCTCCTTCCCGCACTTCACTATTTTTTCACTATTTCATTACTCTCCCGCACTTTCCCTTCGCTCACTTCCTCTCCTTTCCCTATCACTATTTCCCTCACTTGCCCCCATCCCCTATTACTACCCTGTTACTACCCTCAAAATTTAACTTCTCTTCCCCTACTTCCTCTTTCCACATTTTTTCTTACTGTCCCTCGTCTAATTTCTCCAACTTCTCCTACACTTATTTCCCCTACTTTCCTTTTCCTCACTTCCCTTCGGATGAAAGTAGGACAGACAATTGATCGAAACTATAATGTTATCTGCTGTCGCTCCGAAACTCTAGAAAGAAAAGAAAAGGCAGAAGATGAAAAAATTCATTAATATTTTGAAACTAGTAATTATTGTAAATTATTAGTTTTGGAAAGGGGTTCAAAATTCTGAAAAATCGACTGAAAGATGTTAAATTGCGCGAATTTGGAAATTATATAGCAAGCCTTGTATTGTGTGATGAAGCATGAAATTTATAATTTAGAATCACAGTTCGCAGATCATTCATTAAAGTTCTCTCTCCTTTTTCAGATGACGAGGGAATTGCTGAGTCAGGGATGTGATCACCTGGAAACTGAATTAATTCAGTGAAGACAAATTTAATCTCGATTTCAAACGAGAAAATGGCAGCAGGAACGAAGGCTGAAAAGGTGGCACTGGAAGGATTTGAAAAGGGAAAAAGAAGAAAGAGGAAAGAAGAAAGAAGAGGAAGGAAACAGGAAAGATGAAGTGTGAGAGTTGAGAAAAGAAAGGAGAAATGAGTAGAAGATAAAGTCGCATACCGGAAGGAAAGGAGAGTCTTGAAAGAAGATGTAAGGCTCCTGAGAATAGGAAAGCCTTTAAAGACAGAGAAATCGTTAAAAGAAAAGACACAGATAATAAATCTGAATTCATGAAAATAGGGTCCCTAGAGTGAAAAGAAGAGCCAATTTTGCAGGAGAAGAGAGCCACAGATCTTAAAATATTCCATTGGTTTGTCACCGTTGATCTCAAAGCCTCTGGAGATCCATCGATCAATCTTTGGTGGCGACCATCCGTCCAAAAGCCGTATTAGACGAGCCAAAAACGATTTTTTAATCGTTTCCCTAGAATCTCTACGTATGATCGATATTCTTTCTTAAGTTAGAGAAAAAAAACGAGTCAGTGGGAACAATAAACCCTAGCGGAGCGCATCTACTGAATGGTTACGCTTTTTCCGCTAGGGCACATTTTCAACCTTTTACGTATTTATCTTTTTCGTTTAGAACTCGACACTTTTTTTTAACATTTATATTTAAATATATTTATGCATATGTTGAAAAATAAAAAATTTAAGTAATTTTTGGCATATGGGCATGAAATTTCTTGATTTTTAAATTAATTTTTTATTGTTTAACACATAAAAAATACAAAAAATAAAATAAATATAATTATGTAAAAAGGATGAAAATGTGCTCTAGCGTGTCCCTTCCGCTAGGGAACTCGCATCTTCATAGAAGCCATAAACATATCACCCCCTCAATGGATTCTTAAAAAATAATTAGTTTCCATTTTTAATAATTGAGAATTATAAAATACTTTTTAAAAATATTTATTTTTTCTCTGTGAAAATCTTTTTTTTTTAAATTGTGGTCAATACATTTCGCATACATTTTCTAGAAACTGATTTCCTGATAAAATTGGTTTCTAAATCCTTCTAAGAATTTTTGATAAAAATAAAAATCTGAATAATTTTAAATGATATTTAAAAGTTTTTCTTTTAATATGAAAATAATTTTTTATTTTGGCAAATTAATTTTACGAGAATCTTTAAACGGAATTCAAAAAGTTCGAAAATAACTTTAATCTTGAAAAGATTAGAAACAATTAAACATAAATTATAGATTTTAACATATTTTCCTGGAAAATTTTCAAACGTTTCAAATGTTAAGAGAATTAAAAAATAACTTAAATTTGAAAATATGTAAAAGAAATTTAAAAGAGAATGTAGATTTTTAAAGACTTCGAAAACAAATTTAGACAATTTTTAAGAATTTTGAAAGGTTTTAAGAGAATACAAATTTTTTCCGTAGATTCTTCGATACATTTAAATAATGATTTTTTGTTTTGAAAAATTACTTTTAAAATAATTTTTGTTTTCAATTCCCAAATTGGCAAATAAAATCGGAAAGATTTTAAAGAAATGGTTTTAATTTTGCAAAGTAAACTAAAAAAAGTAATTAAAAATCTGAAAACGTTACCAAAATATTTAAACAAAATTTGGACTTTCAACAATTTTGAAAACAATATAGACGCCTTTTTAAGACTTTTTAAAGAAAAATGAAAAAAATTCCTAAAGTTCAGGGAAAAACAAATCATTTTTCATTTTGAAAAATGAATTTTTAAATAAAATTGAAAAATATTTCAAAATTTTTCAATTGTGCAAAATTACAAAATTCTAGAAAAAAAAATGGAAAAAGTTTAAGACATATTTCAAAGTTTTGAAAAGGCTCAATAATAATATAAAACTTGTTTAAAGATTTCAAAATAGTTGAATGAAATTTACTTTTTTCAGTTTAGGAAAAAGAAGCTTTTTAAGAATTTTTGAAGGAAATTCAAATAATGATTTTTTATTTTGAAAAATTACTTCTAAGAACATTTTTTTTTAAATTCCCCAACTTTCAGCAAAAAAAATCTGGTAGATTTTAAGGAAATTGTTTTAATTTTGCAATGTAAAGAAAATTTGAAAAATTATTTTGATTTTGAAAGATATTTAAAAGAGACAGAAGTTTTGAAAAGATTAAAAAATAATTAAAAATCTGAAAACGTTTCCAAAATTTGTATACAAAATTGCGACTTTTATAAATTTTGAACAAAAATGTAGAAGCTTTTTACGAATTTTTAAACGTTTCAAGAGCAGAAAAATATTCTTAAGCTCCTTGGAAAAATTCAAAAAATTATTCATTTTGATAAACAAATTTTTAAATATTATTGAAAAATATTTCCAAATTGTTGCATTCGTGCAAGATTAAAAAACGTTAAAAAAATGCTTTCTACGTATTTTTAAAGTAAATTCAAATAATTATTTTTATTTTTATAAATTCATTTTAAGAAAATATTACAAAAATTTTCAAAAAAGAATCTGGAAGATTTTAAGGCGAATGTCTTAATTTTGCAAATCTAAAAAAAAACTAGGAAAAATTCGAAATATTTTAATAGATATTTAAAAAATTCAGAAGTTTCGGAAAAATTAATAAATAGTTTAAAATTTAAAGACTTCAAAAAATGTTGGAAATCTTTTTCAGAACTTCGAAAAGTTTCAAGAGAATAAAATATTTTTCTTTAGATTCTTCAATAAATTTAAATAATGATTTTATATTTTGAAAAATTATTTCTAGGAACTTTTTTTTAAATTCCCAAAATTGTAAAATAAAAATCTGGAAGATTTTGAGGAAATCCTTTTAATTTTGCAAATTAAACACAATTTTTTTTTCGAGTTTTAAAAATTTTGATAAAAAATGAAACTTTTAAAGAATTTTTGAAGAAGAAAGAGAAAAAAATTCTTATGGTTCATGGAAGAACATAAATAATTATTCATTTTGAAAAATCAATTTTTAAACATTCGAAGAAGCTTGAAGCACATTTAAAAGTTTTAAAAAAATTGAATAATAATTTTAAACTTTTGAAAAGATTTTGGAAAGATTAATAAATAGTTTTAAAAATTGATAAGGCTTTAAAAAATAAAAAATAAATTTTTTAAGAATTTTGAAACGTTTCAAGAGAATAAAATAATTTTTCTAAGGCTAAAAACAAAAATTTTGTATATTTAAGACTTAAAATTTTTTTTTTTTGAAATCTAGAGATTTTGAGATTCCGAAAAAATGTATAAGCTTTTTAAGAAATTTTGAGGAATTGTTGAGAATCCCGAAAAATAAAATTTCCGACACTAAAATTTCTGAAAAAAAATTCGAAGTAGAAAATTACCGAAATTATAAAATTTCCGAAACACAAGAAAAATATGAAAAATAAATATAACTTATTTATTCCAATTTCAATAATAAAATATTTAGATTCAAAATAATTTTATTTTAAATATTTAATTCTTTTCAAAAAATTATTGTTTAAATTTTAAGTAAAAATAATTTTAAAAAAATTAAAATATTAAATAAAAAATGTTTTATAATCAAAATAATTCATTATTGGTTATTAAATAAATAAATCATATTTATTAACAACAATTTTTTTAATTATTCAAATTCGGCTTTTTTTGTGGCGAATCGTACTCAAATTCGGGTTTTTTGTATGGAAATAATGTTTTTTTATTTTCAAAATTTAATTTAATAGCATATTTTTTTAAATCTTCAAAAAAGAACCTGGAAGATTTTAGGACAATTGATTATTTTTAAATAAATAAATAGATTACAATTTGAAGACTTCAAAAAAGTATTCCAATCTTTTTAAGAATTTTGAAAGATTATTTAAAACCCCGAAAAATGAATTTCCCGACTGTAGAATTTCTGAAAAAAAATTTTCGAAATAGAAAATTACCAAAATTATTAGATTTCCGACATTAAAAAATACATGAAAAATAAATATTATTTATTTATTAAAAATTCAATAATAAAATATTTCTTTTCAAGAGATTTTTTATTTTAAATGTTTAATACTTTTAAAAAGATTATTTTAAAAATTTAAAATAACAATAATTAAAAAATAAATTAAATATTTTTAAAAAACTTTGTTATGATCAAAATATTTCATTATTTTTTATTAAATAAATAAATCAGATTTATTATTAACAACATTTTTAATTATTCAAAATCAGCCATTTTCTGTGAAAAATATTTTTTGAAATCTTTAAAAAATAATGTGGAATATTTTAGTACAATTGATTTAATTTAAATATAAAAATAGTTTAAAATTTGAAAATATTTTTGAAAGATTATTGAAAACCCCGAAAAATAAAATTCCCAACTACAATTTCTGAAAAAAAATTTCGAAATAGAAAATTATCGAATAACAATAAAAATAGCAATAATTAAAAAATAAATTAAATATTTAATACAAAATTTTCTATGATCAAAATATTTCAATAGTATTTTTTAAATAAATAAATCAGATTTATTGAAAACCATTTTGTAATTGTTAAAATCCGTAATTTCCAAATTCGGGGTTTTCTTCTATTTTTTCCGAATTTTTGAGTCGTCCAAATTTTGAAAGAATTTCTATAGAATATGTTTTTAAATCTTCAAAAAAGAGCAATTGATTTAATTTTTCCAAATTTAAAGAATTTTGAAAGGTTTTCAGAGAATAAAAAAATTCCACTCTTCTTGGGAAACATTAAGATAATTTTATATTTTGAAAAATTAATTAAAAAAATATATACAAAAATTTCAAAACGTTTCAAAGGATTATTAAAAAACGCGAAAAAATTGAATGAGTTTTGATTTTTCATCTAAAAAATCTTATTTAATTTTAAAATTGAAAGCAGTCAAAATTAAAATTCCATTTGAATAAACCATCAGTAGTGGAGAATTTCTGATCCTCACAAAAGAGCGTGTACTTAATTTTTTAAATAAAAATGTAATCAAGAGTGTACAAAAAATACGTACAGATTTTGATAAATTAGCAATTTTTGTAGCGCTTCAGCTGTCGTTAATCGTTAAAGCTTGAAAAAATTTCGCGAATGAACTCGAAAGATGAAAAGGAGCATGTGAGTGTGACTGTGATTTTGTGAATAAAAGTGAATACGTGAAAAGAAAAAATGAATGATAAATTAGAAATTTTTATATAATCGCGTAATCTTAAACGCTTAAAATCCTTTCCCTAGCGGACCGCGTGAGCGGAACGGTTACGTAATTGCTGGACCAACGTGACCAAATATTGCTCTAGCGTTCACTGCAGACGCTAGAGTTATTTTCGTCCTTTTCAAATTTTTCTTTTACGCATTTTTTAAAAATTATTTAACAGGTGAGTAAATATAAATGAATACATGTGAATCTTTTTTGGTCAATTTTTTTAAATGTTAATTTAATTATTCGACATTTGGTTGAATAGTAATCTTTATCGATGAAAATATCAACTATTTGGTTAAAAATTGATTTATTTTCTCGAAATTTAATTTTTTTGGTAGAAAATTATTAATGTTTCTGGTTGAAAATTAATTTTCTTAAGTAAAAGATTCATCATTTTGGTTAAAAATGGATTTATTTTTTTCAAAATATTTTTTTAACTGAATGTTGAACTATTTATGTTTGATTTGAAATTAAAATTGTTTAAATTCAATTCGTTTGTTGAAAGATTTTTTTTTTATTGAAAATTTAACTATTTCGTGGAAAATTAATTTTTTGGAAAAGTAATAATTTTTAGTTGAAAATTAAACTTTTTTTTAAAAATTCATGTATTTTGTAGAAAAATCAATGTTCGTGGTTGAAAAATCATCTTTAATTCTTCTTTTTTATTTAAAAATTCAATATTTTGGTTAAAAAATCTTTTTTTTCGGCAAACATTCATTCTTTTCGTTAAAAATTTATTTCTGTGACTAAACATTTATTTATTTTGTTGAAAATTCGTCTATTTGGTTAGAACTTGAACCATTTGGTTAAACATTTATTTCTTTGCAGAAAAAAATTCATAATTTTCATTCAAATTTATCCTTTTGTTCGAAAATTCATATTTTTTTTATAAATCATCTATTGTGTTAAAAATTGAATTTTTTGCTTGACTATTTATCATTTTAGCACAACATTTATTTATTTATATATTTTTTTATTATTTTAAAATTGAACTATTTCGTTGAAAATTCGTTATCATCACTTGCAAATTAATTTTGTGACAGAAAATTGACTAGTTCACCTTTGGTTTAAAATATAAGTATTCCTTTTTAGTTAAAAATAAATTATCTTTAATTTTAATTTGCTACAAAAATACGCACGTATTTTTAACCAAATAGTTGAATTTTCAACTAAAAAAGATTAATTTTCAAGCAAAAATGGAATATTTTAAATTTTAGTTATGAAATTATTTTCAAACAACAAACGAAGAATTTTCAACAAAATAGTTCAGTTTTAACGACAACAGAAATATTTTCTGTCCAAAAAATCGAATTTCCACGAAATAGTTTAATTTTCAACCAAAGAAATACATTTTCAATATATTACTAAAAAAGTTGTATTAATTTTCTTCACTGAAAATTTAACTATTCCATTTTTGGTGGAAAATTTATTATATTCATAATTCATTTACACAGAAATAAATATGAAAGAATTATTACTGAATTTTCCCTAGCGTTCCGCTAGGGAATTGAATTTTCCCTAGAGTTCCGCTAGCGAATTGAATGTTTCCTAGAGTTCCGCTAGGGAATTGAATTTTTCCTAGAGTTCCGCTAGTGAAATTGTCAACATTTTATCATATTAAGGTCAGGCATTTGCCTAACGGTTTTTTTTACGCGGTCCGCTAGGGCCGGTCTTTGAGAATTGGGAAAAAGACCACTGTAAATAATAATATTCTAATCGAAGTTCGCGAAACTCTGTATTTTACCGAGAATTTTATTATTATTGTTATTGTTATCGCATCATTTTATTGATTATTACCGATTATTGATATTATCAGCTCTGTTAGTTTTTACCTCGACATATCAGCTCATCTAGATTTTACATAAACATTCTCAAACCTCGCCATTTGAAGAAATTTTATATTCCAAGCTAGGCTTAAGTATAAAAAGTCGCATTGCTGCCAGGAAAACAAATGCTAGAAAATAATTATTAGCGAATTTTAATTGGCAGCAGACCTTCGAACAAATATGGTTTTGTAATTAAGAGTACTTTTAAGATTCGAAGAATTAATTTACGAAGTTTAAGTTACTCTGTGATAAATTTTCTGTCTATCTAATTGAAATTTGATTAATATTTATATTTAGGTGAATTAGGACAAAATTAACGAAAATTTTCTTTTAATTTACGAAAAAATAAATAAAAAACGAATTTTCTCAAAAAGGTCGTCGTTGATTTTTTTCTTGATTTTTTTTAGCTGCAAAGATTAGAAGGTTTTAAAGCATTTTCTAAGTTTCAAGAGAGTAAAGAAATTTTTTTTCAGATTCCTGGGAAAATTTCAAATGATTTCTTTGTTTCGAAAATTAATTTTAAGAAAAAATTAAAAAAAGATTTCGAAAAAAATATTTTTGAAAACATTCCGGGGAAAATTAATTTTAGGAGATAATTGAAAAATTGACCGAGAAGATTTTTTTGTTGGAAAAAATAATTTGAAGAGAAAATTAAAAAAGATTTCGAAAAAAAATATATTTTTGAAAACCTCGAAAGGTTTCAGGAATTTTTTAAGAATATTCCTGGGAAAATTAATTTTAGGAGAAAATTAAAAAAGATTTCGAAAAAAATATTTTTCAATATCTCGAAAGGATTCAACAATTTTTTTTTAAATATTCCTGAGAAAATTAATTGTAGGAGAAAATGAAAAATTGATCGAATAGATTTTTTTGTTTGAAAAATTAATTTTAAGAGAAACTTAAAAAAGGTTTCGAAAAAAAAATATTTTTGAAAACATCGAAAGGTTTCAGGAATTTTCTGAAAATATTCCTGGGAAAATTAATTTTAGGAGAAAATTAAAAAAGATTTCGATAAAAATATTTTTGAATATCTCGAAAGGTTTCCAGATTTTTTAAAAATAATCCTGAGAAAATTAATTTTAGGAGAAAATTGAAAAAGTTTTCGAAAAAACATATCCTGGAAAACATCGAAAGGTTTCATGATTTTTTAAAAAATATTCATGGGAGAATTATTTTTAGGAGAAAATTGGAAAATTGAAGGAGAAGATTTTTTCGTTTGAAAAATTTTTTTAAGAGAAAATTTTGAGAAATTTCGAAAAAAAGTATATTTTTGAAAACGTCGAAACGTTTCAGGAATTTTTTTAAAATATTTCTGGGACAATTAATTTTAGGAGAATATTAAACAAGTTTTCAAAAAAAATATTTTTGAAAATATTCCTGGGGAAATTGGTTTTAGGAAAAAATTGGAAAATTGACCGAGAAGATTTTTTTGTTTGAAAAACAAATTTTGTGAGAAAATTAAAAAAGGGTTAAAAAAAAGTATTTTGGAAAACAAAGGTTTCAAGATTTTTTTAAAATATTCCTGAGAAAATTAATGTTAGGAGAAAATTGAAAAATTGACCGAGAAGATTTTTTTATTTTAAAAATTATTTTAAGAGAAAATTAAAAAAGATTTTGAAAAAAAGTATATTTTTGAAAACCTCGAAAGGTTTCAGGAATTTTTTAAAAATATTCCTGGGAAAATTAATTTTAGGAGAAAATTAAAAAAGATTTCGAAAAAAATATTTTGGAATATCTCGAAAGGTTTCAAGAATTTTAGAAAATATTCCTAGGAAAATTTTAGGACAAATTGAAAAATTGACAGACGATTTTTTTGTTGAAAAACTAATTTTAAGAGAAACAGAAGATTTTATTTTGAATTTTAAGAGAAACAGAAGATTTTATGACAATTTAAAAATTTTTTTAAGATTTTATAAAATTTTAGGAAAAATAGGAATTTTTCAAAAGATATTTAGTAGTTTCTAAAAGACTCGAAAATAATTAAAATCTTCAGGAGATTTAAACAAAATTTAGATTTTTGTAGATTTTGAAATAACCTGAAAATATTTTCAGAATTTTGAAGATTACTTTGTAAAACAATCTGTGTTCTTCCAAATTCTTTAAAAAAACCTGCATGTTTTAAATTTTTTGTAAATTAAAAAAAAATATATAGAATTTTCTGAAAAATTTTGAAAAGTTTCAAGATAATAGAGACATTTTTTTCTAAGATTCAGGGGAAAATATAAATTATTTTTCGTTATTTAAAAAAATTTATTGTATAAAAAGATTTCAAAACATTTGAAAAATTGTTGAAAAAGAATAAAGTTTTTTAATTTTGTAGGAATTTAGAATTTTCAGAATAAATGAATTGTTCGGAAAGATATTTAGAAGTTTTGACAAAATTATTCAAATCTTGAAAAAAAATCTTGATTTAAAAAATGTTTACAAGCATTCTAAAATTTTTGAAATGTTTCAAGAGAATAATAAAATTTTCTTAAGACTCGTGGGAAAATTTGAAATGATTATTGAGACAAATAAATTGTAGACTCGAGCAATTTCAAGAGATATTGAATTTTTTAAAATGATTAAGCAATAATTGAAAACTTGTCAAGATTTCGATGTTTTAAATTTACATTTATTAAGATTTTGAAAGTGAATAAAAAAATTCTTATAATTCCTAGGCAAATTTCTAATATTTTCTTTTTTGAAAAATTAATTTTGAGAGAAATTTCAAAAGAAATTTCAAAAGATTTTCGAAAAAGAGTGTGGAAGATTTTAGGGCAATTTTTCTTTATTTTTTAAAAATTGCAGGGAGGATTCAAATATTTTTAAGAAATATTTTAAAGATTTTTAAACCTTTTTAAGATTTTAAATGTTTCACGGAAATGAAGATTTTTTTCTAAATTCCTAGAAAAATTTTTAATGATTTTTCAATTTAAATAAATAATTTTAAGGAATATTGTGCACCTTTCCAAGATTAAAAAATTTTAGAAAAAACTCGAGTAATTTCAAGAGATATTAAAAAATTTTGAAATGATTAAAAAGTAATTGAAAACTTGTCAAGATTTCAAGTTTCTTAATTGTAGATTTTTTAAGATTTTGAATGAGAATAAAAAAATTCTTTTAATTCCTAGCCAAATTGCAAATGTTTTTTTTTTTGTTTGAAAATATAATTTAAAGAGAAATTTAAAAATATTTCAAACATTTCAAAATCTTTTCGAAAAAAATCTGGCAGATTTTGAGGTTTTTTTCTATCAAAAATTGTAGGAAAAATTTTAATATTTTAAAAGATATTTAGAAGTTTTCAAAGTTTATAAAAAAATTTCAAATTCTCTAAATTCCTAGGGAAAATAGAAATGATTTTTCATTTTTAAAAGTCAATTTTAAGGGAATATTTATAAGGATTTAAACCATTTTTAAAGATTTTCGAAATAAAAATCTGGAACATTTTAATATATATATATATTTTTGTTTTGAAAAATTTCGAATATTTTAAAAACATTTTTAGAAGTTTGGAAAAGACTCGAAAATTTTTTAATTTAAATATTTCGAAAAAATGTAGATTTTTTAAAACTTTGAAGAAATGAATTCTCTTTAATAATTGAAATGTTTCAAGAGAATAAAAAATAGATCTCTACTTTCTAGATTTTTAAAAATGATTTTTCATTTTGAAAAATTAATTTTAAGGGAATATTTAAAAGGATGGCAAATAATTTTAAAATTCGAAAAAGAAACTCGAAGATTTTAAGGCAATTATTGTTTATTTTTTTTTAATTTCAGAGAAAATTCGAATGCTTAATTTTTAATTTTAATATTTTAGTTATTAAACAAAATTTATTTAAAATTAAAAAAATACTTGGATTAGTTGACCATCATTTTTTAAATTGAATATTTACCAGAAAAAGAGTCATTTATTTTAAAAAAATTTGGCTTTAAAAACGAATTTTTCTTATTTTTTAAAATTCGGAAAACTTAAAATGATTTTTAATTTAAAAAATCAATTTTAAGGAAATATTTATAAGGATGTGAAACCATTTTGAAAGATTTTCGAAAAAATCTGGAAGATTTTAAAGTATTTTTTTTGTTTTTGAAAAATTATAGAAAAAATTCGAATATTTTAAAAGCATTTTTAGAAGATTTCGATGTTTAGAAAAAAATCGAAAAAAAATTCATCTAAAATATTTCAAAAAAATTCGAAAAATGTAGATTTTTGAAAAGTGTGAAGAAATAGATATTCTTTAATATTCTCTCTAAATTCAGAGAAAAATTTTAAAGATTTTTCATTTTGAAAAATTAATATTACGAGAATGTTTAAAAGGATTTTAAAATTGTCAATAAAAAAATCTGTTCGATTTTAAGGCAATTTTTTCAAGTTTGGAGAATTCTAAAACAAATTCGAGGAAAAATTTGAGTTAGTGTGAAACAAATTTAGAAATTTGGAGAGATTAAATATATTTCAGTATGTGAAAAGATTTTCGAAAATTTAAAACATATTTTTACATTTCTTCCCAACTTCTAAAAAAATTCTTAAAACTGTCTCGAATTTTTCCTAATATTTTGTAAAATTTCTTCAACACTTGTAGCCGATTAAAATAATAAAGCTAATTTTTTTCGGATATTAAAAATTTTTTTAATTTGTAATTTTGGG
>JAWWLR010000127.1:42901848-42919886 GCA_035041075.1 Acraspis erinacei
TGAGCAACTTTCAACTAAAAAACAAAATACTTAAATTTCGAACCAAGTAGCTAAATTTTCAAACGTTAAACTATTTTAATTTTAAATAAAAACCAGTTGAATTCAACCAAAAAGACAAATTTCCAACAAGAGAATATAAATTTTAAAAAAATATATTTTTTAGTCCAGAATTAAACGAAAATTCAACAACATTTTCGAATTTTCCAGGCAAAAGGACGAATTTTCCAATTACAAAAAATAAATGTATTTACAACTAAAATGAGGAATTTTCAACTAAAAAAAATTAACAAAATACTTAAATTTCTAACTAAGTAGTTAAATTAAAAAAAAAAAAACTATTTTAATTTTATATAAAAACCAAATGAGTTCAACCAAAAAAGAAAAATATTCAACAAGAGATATAAATTATAGAAAAAGAATCATTTTCAGTCCAGAATGAAACGAAATTTAAACAAAATTTTCGAATTTTCAAGACCAAAGGACGAATTTTAAAATAAAAACATCAATTTTATACAAAGAAAACAATTTTTTAACAACATATTTACATTTTGAAACAAGTAGATGAATTTTAACCCGAAAAATATTAAAATTCTAAACGAAAAATAGAACAGTTGATAATTCAGCGAAAAAATATTTTAATTTTAAATAAAAAAGACGAATTTTCGTCACGGGAGATGAATTTTCAACAACAAATATTTTTCAGTCCAGAATGAAACAATAATTCAACCAAATTGTCGAAATTTCAAAGCAAAGAGATGAATTTCAAAAAAGGATCAATTAAAAAAACAATTTTTAACTAGAAGAAGCTGAATTTTCAAGCAAAAAGATAAATTTTTAATCAAGAAATTTTTTTTACAGGTAAACAAAGATTCAATCATATACTTTGGTTCAAAAGCACCTTTTTTGTTAAAAATTTATATTTTTGGGTTGAAAATGTAACTGTTTTGTAGATATAAAAATATTTTATTTTTCTTGAGGGTAAAATCTTTCTTGGTTGAAAATGTATCTCTTTGTTTGAAAATTCGTATTATTGATTAGAAACTTTTTTTTATTAAAATGCCATTTTTTAGTAAAAATACATCTGCTTGGATAGAATTTTTTTCTTTCGGAACCAACAATTTTTCTTTGTAGAAAATTCAAAACTTTTGTTGAAAATTCGTCTTTTTATTTGATGAATTCTGAACGAAAAATAAAAGAAACTTTTTAACAACAAACAATGAACTTATAACCAAAAATTGTTGGATTTTCTCATTAGGTTTTAATAATTAATTTAAGTGGAAAAATATTTCCAGTGCTGTAGCGAACTATCGATCACAAAAAAATAACAGATGATTTTTTAAATGGAAAAATACAAATGTACATAACAGACTCAGAAAATGAATTTGATTCAATCTAGGCCAAAGTCGCTATTTAAAGTTTTATGCAGAGTCAGAAATAATTCTTTAAAGAATCCGAACTTGACCTTATATGGAAATTTTATTGTTGGCCCCCGGCAGTTTTGCAGATACAAATCACTCAATTTTGAAGAGAATTTTTAAACAGTTGATTCAAATTTTTTTCTTTCAGTTCAAAATTATCTTCGTCAGGTTTAAGTTATTTTACAATAAATGAAAGAGAAATTATTTCTATTTTCGTCCAAGGAATTAAAAATTAGAATTAGAAATAGAATTAGAAAGTCACTTTGCATAAAGACTGACTGCTTGTCACTTATGGACAACAGTTCAGAAGATTATGAAAGGGATTGTAATTTGAGATATGAATTAAGTGGAAGTATTTTGAATGGAGTGGAATTGTTAACTAATTTCTAGAGAATAAATTATAAAATGGCGAAGAGAACAACGCAATTTACAGAAACGAATTTTTAAATGATAAATTATTTTGTAGTGGATTCATGCTTCAATCAAAAGAATTTTTTTAAGTGTAAATTTATTTAAGAAATCATTTATGCACCAAAAAAGAAAACAAAAAAGCTGGAAGCTTTTAAGGTAATTTGATTAATTTTAAAAGATTTTTAAAAAGCTCAAGAAAAATTCGAGTGAGTTTAAAATATATTTCAGAAGTTTCAAAGCGTTTAAAAATATTTTTGAACCTTAAAATAAAAAAAAAGGAAAAATTCGAATCATTTTCAAAGATATTTAGAAGATTTAGACGTTTAAAAGGGATTTAAAACTTGAAAAGATTTCGAAATTTGTTTGAAAAATGTAGAAGCTTTCCTAGGAAAAGTCAAGACGATTTTTTTATTTTGAAAAGTTAATTTTTAAAGGAAGTTTAAAAAGATCTCAAGCCACCTCAAAACATTTTTAAAAATTATAAGAAATATTTTAGTCAGTTTAAAAGATATTGAGAAGTTTCAGAAGTTTTAAACAGATTAAAAATATTTTACAACTTAAAAAGGTTTCTCGAAAATTTATGCAATATTTTTAAATTTCTTCCAAACTTCTAAAAAAATTCTTTAAATCTGTCTCGAATTTTTCCTAATATTTTGTAAAATTTCTTCAACACTTGTAACCGATTAAAATAATATATCCAATTTTTTCGGATATTAAATTTTTTTAATTTGTAATTTTGGGAATGTACTAATCTCGCAAATTTTGGAATTTAAAAAATTCTCATTTTTAAGCTTTGGTATTATTTAATATTTCAAGTTGGTATTAAAAAATTAAACAGTGTCATTTTCTTTAGTTTATTTAAATTTTCGGTATTCTTGCACATTTAGGATTTTCCGAAAAATTATGATAAATTTAATTACAATTAGTAAATTTTCTAATACATTATATCTAAAAATTTTAAAAATTGTGAGAAAAATTACGTTCCGAGTAACAGAAACTTACAAAACTTTTTCGTAATTTGAGGTAAATTTACAACAACAAAAATTACAATTTTCTTAATTTTATTACTAAATTTTAGATTTTTTTTTTTAATTTTGTAAATTTAAATGTGGTTAAGTAAAAGTTTCAAATTGAAAAAAATCGTTAATTTTTTCATAAAATTCGCCTAAATATATCAAAATTTAAAAAAAAATTGTCGAAATTTTTTTTTTAATGTTTAAAAAACTAAATGTGCTTTTGCATCGAATATTCATATCTTACCTAGTTCGAAAGCTTTTGATGTGAATTTTAAAATTTTGAGAAAATTCAGGGTAGAATGGGATCAAGGCTTTTTTCGAAAGCTCACCGAAAAAAAATGAAGTGGGTTTGAAATGCTAATTTTTTTGTAATTTCATCATATTTGTATCAAGTCAAATACAATCAGAATAAATCTTCCAACTTAAAAAAAATTAATTACGTCAAATGGAGGTGTTATTTAATCCTGGACTCTTTCTTTCACAGTTTTTTTTTTTTCAAATTTGTTTTCAAAAATAGTATTTTCAATTCACTTTTTAAAAAAAATTTTTTTCACTGCCTTTGGATTGTAAATTTATTTAAATTTCCTTTCTAAAATTATTTGCAATTTAATAAAGCGATTTTTTTATTGAAGAAAAATCGGATTACGATCGTGAGGAATTTTTAGGTGGAAGGTCTGAAGGATTGAGGAAATTCCACGCTAGAGAAAATTTTTCAAAGCAGATTTTCGGAATTCCCGGATGGTGACGATGTTGGATCGGGTGAGGATGATGTCGAATTTTTTTGAGAGGATAAGTGCGGTCTTGGAGGTAGAAAAATTTTTGATTTTCCTTCGGGCGCTCGGAAATTCGGTTCTGCTGACGCATCTGCATTTCCGGCGCGACCTAGCACAATAAAAAATTTGTAAAACTTATTTCAATAAAATAAAATATTTTTGTAGCAATATTTATTTTTAAATGCACTATAAAATACTGCTCATTAAATTATTTTAGTAATTTAAAAATTTCTAAAGGTGAAAGAAAGATTTAATAAGGAAAAAAATATATTTACAGTGAAATATTTGAAAAGATTTGGAAAAATTTCAAATAATTCCTAAAACTTCGGAAAAGAATGTAGAAGATTTCAATATCAAAATTTTTCAATTTGGCAGGATTGCACAATTTAGAAAATATTTAATAATTTGGAAATTTTTCAAGAGAATAAAAAAATTTTCTAAGATTTCACGAGAAATTTTTAATGACTTTTTATTTTCTAACATTCATTTCCAAAGATTTAAAAAAATTGTAGAATATTTTTAAAATTATAAAAAAGAAAGAATCTGGAAGGTTTGAAGCTTTTAATTTTGCCGACATTTTTTCAAAGTTTTAGGAAACATTTAATTGCCCTTTCATCTAAGCAAAATTTAATATTTTATTGTTATTAAAAAAAAAGAATTAAGAAGATTTTTTTAGTTTTCTAAGATTTTACAATATTTTATGAATAATGAATTTTTTTGAAAAATAATTAGGAGTCTCAAAAATTTTAAAAAGACTCAAAAAGAATTTAAATCTTGAGAAAATTTCATAAAAATTTAAAACAAAATATTTCAACACAATAAAAATATTTTCCTGCGATTTCTGGTAAAATTTGCATAATTTTTTCTATTTTAAAAAAGAGAAGATATAAAAAAAAGTTCAAAATTGTCAAAAAAGAACTCGGAAGACTTCAATCCCTTTTTTTAGTCTTGCAGGATTTTTGAGAATTTCGAAAAGGTTTCAACAGAATAAAAATATTTTCCTAAGAATCCTGGTAAAATATAAATAATTATTTTTTATTAAAACAAATTAATTGTAAGAGAAGATTTAAATTTTTTCAAAATTGTAAATTTCCTAAGAGATTTCAAAAAATTGTAAATTATTTTTAAAATTATCAACAAAAAAATCTGGAAAGTTTGAAGCTTTTAGTTTTGCCAACATTTTTTCAAAATTTTAGGAAAAATTTAATTTGCTCTTTCTTCTAAAGACTTTTAATATTTTATTTTTATTTTGAAAAAAATTTTATTTAAAAAATGATCAAAATGGTCAGAAAAGAATTTAGAAGAACTTAGGAAAATTTTTTTAGTTTTGTAACATTTTACAAAATTGTAGGAATAATTAATTTTTTTGAAAGGTCTCAAAAGTTTTGAAAGGACTCAAAAAGAATTTAAATCTTGAGAAGATTTCATAAAAATTAAAAACAAAATTTAGATTTTTAAAGATTTCGAAGGGAAAACTTAGAAATGCTTCAACAGAATAAAAAAATATGTTACTGCAATTTCTGGTAAAATTTGCATAATTTTTTTCTATTTTTAAAAAGAGAAGATATCAAAACAATTTCAAAATTGTCAGAAAAGAGCTCAGAAAAATTATATACAATTTTTTTTAGTTTTGCAGCACATTTGGAGAATTCGAAAAAATTAGAAGTTTTTAAAAAATTTTAAAAGGTTTTAATAGAATAAAAATATTTTCCTAAGAATCCTGGTAAAATATTAATAATTATTTTTTATTTAAAAAGTTAATTCTACGAGAAGATTTAAATTTTTTTCATTTTTTTTAAATTATGAGAAATTATGCAAAAGAAGATTTAAATTTTTCCAAAATTGTCAACTTCCTCAGATTTCACGGGTAATTTTAAAAGGCCTTTTATTTTACAAGATTTATTTCAAAATATCTAAAAAAATTGTAAAAGATTTCTAAAATTATAAAAAAAATTGCTCTCTCTCTCTTCTAAAAAAATTAATATTTGATTTTGATTTCGAAAAAATTTGTATTAATAAAATTATCAAAATTGTCAGAAAAAAATTTCGAAGATCTTAGGAAATTTTTTTTTAGTTTTGTAAGATTTAAGAAAATGTTAGGAATAATGCATTTTTTTAAAAGTTAAGTTGAAGTTTCAAAAATTTTAAAAAGGTTTAAAAAGAATTTAAATCTTGAGAAGATTTCAGAGAAATTGAAAACAAAATTTTGATTTTTAAAGCTTTCGACAAGAAAGCTTAGAAATATTTCCAAAATTTTGAAAGATTTTAGTAGAATAAAAATATTTTTCTGCGATTTCTGGTAAAATTGTCATATTTTTTTTTTATTTTGAAAAAGAGAAGATATCAAAAGAATTTCAAAATTGTTTTGCAGGATTTGATCAAACTTTAAGAATACTCCATTTTTTCTAAGGATACTTAAAAGATTCAGAAGTTTTTAAAAAACTCAAAAATAATTTAAATCTGGAGAAGATTTAAAAATTTTTGTTTAAAAATGTAGATTTTTGAAGAATTCGAACAAAATTAAATTTTTTCATACAAGATTCATTTTAAAAGATTTAACAAAATTGTAAAAGATTTTTTAAATCATAAAAAAAAGAATCTGGCAAGTTTAAAATGAATATTTTTAACTTTGCCGAAATTTTTTCAAAGTTATAAGAAAATTTAATTGCTCTTTCTTCTAAAAAAATTAAAATAATCAATTTTTTTAAAACTTTAAACAAAATATAGATTTTTAAAGATTTCAAAATTAAAGTTTTAAATTTGGTCAATATTTTGTAAAGTTACCAGGATAATAAAAAAATTTTCCTAAGATTCCTGGGAAAATTAAAAGTGATTCTTAATTTTTAAAGTTTTCAGAAAAAATTAAAAAAGATGATAAACTATCACAAAACATTTGCAAAATTGTGACAAATGAACCGGGAAGATTTTTAAACAATTTTATGAAATTTCGAGTCAGTTAATATTTTAATTAATTAAATTAATATTTAAGAATTTTGGCAATTTTTCAGACATTATAAATATTTTTATTTAGTATTAAATATAATTTTTTTCTTCGAATTATGATTTGCCTAAATTTTTTTTTTTTGTTCTGGATTGACAAATATTTTTTGGTTTTCATGGTTTCGTTACTATTTGTTTAAAATTGATATATTTGGATGAATTTAAATCTTTTTGATTTTAAATTAGAAATATTTTTAGTTTAAATATTTTCAATGTAAAAAAAATATAAAATAATAAATTGGGTAAATGTTGAAATACTTGGTTAAAAAGTCATTTTTTGGATTAAATAATAATTATTTTATTTTAAAACTTGTCTCTTTTGGAAAAAATGTAATGCTTTTTGGTTTAAAATACAATTGCTTAAAAATTAATCTTTTTTCATCGGGGATTCAACTATTTTGTTGAAAATTTAATTATAATATTTTGTTGCCTTTTTTGGATTAACTTGACTATTTTTCATTTAAAATAAAAATCTATTTGGATTTTTCCGTTGAGAATTTATATTTTTTGTTTGAAAATTCAAATATTTAGTTAAAGATTACCTTTTCTTAAAATTTTCATTTCAGATATCTAAAATTTTCAAAAATCTTTTTTGAATTTTCTGAAGATTCTTAGGAAAATTATATTTTATAACCTAAAAACAAATTGAGAAATAAAACAAAAAATAAACTTAAGAAAATTATTTTTCGAATCTGTTCAGAACTTTAGAAACTTTTAATTTTTAAAAATTATCAGAATTTTTCCCGAAATTATTTTGACACTGCAAAATTAAAAAAATTGATTTTTAATTCTTTCGCTTTTTCATTGAAAATTCTCGAAATATTTTGAAATCTTTTGAAATCTTTTTAAACACTGTTTTAAAATAAAAATTCGTTTTTATTTTTCTTAGGAATCTAAAAACATTTTATTCGTTTTTTTAAACGTTTGAAAATTCTTAATAATCTTGTTGTTCGAAATCCAAATTTCTTCCTTAATTCAAATCATTGCATTTGTTCTAAAATTGTTTGACATTGAAAATTTACAAAATTTTGCAAATGTATTTTTTATATTGTATTTCAAAAGTTTAGGGAATAATAAAAAATGTTTTGAAATTCATAAATATTCATTTAAAATTAATTTTAAAAAAATAAATAAAAAGAAAACATAAAAAATTTTCCTTTGAATCTTAGGAGAACTTTTTTATTTTTTTAAGCCTTTCAGAAATCTTACAAAGTTCCTAAATTTATTTTCATTTTCAAAAATCTAAATTTTGTTGACAAAGTTAAAAAATATTTCAAATTTATTATGATTTTCAAATCTTTTCTTAAATGGTGTAACCTTCCGAAATTGAAAAAAAACTTCTTTAATTCTTTTCAATCTCTTTAAAAATGGTAGATAATATTTTTACAGTTTTAAATTCTTTTCCAATTTTCTCTTAAAACTAGTTACTAAAAAAAAGTAATTTGATATTTTCTACGAATTTTAAGATTTTTTTAATTCTCTTAAAACTCGTGAAAATTCAGTTTAACTAAATTTTAAAAATTTCACAACATTAAGAAAAAGTCTTAAAATGATCCAAGTTGTTTTTTTGACTCATTTAGAAACCTTCAAAACTTAAAATTATTCTTTTAAAATAAAATCTAAAACATTAAATATTTTGTTGCAGAAAACTACATAAAGTTAATTTCCTTTTATTCTTCAAAATAGGTTTAAGCAATATGTAATTTAATTTTTTTCTCTTAGAAAATGTGGAAAAGTTCACAAATTATAGTAAGGTACGAAAATGGTAAGAACAAAATTATTTTCTAATACTAAAAAATCATTTACAGTTAAAATTTTTTCTTTTCTTAATAATGTTTTAAAAACATTTATTTGAAAATTTAAATTAAGAAAATTATGATGCGACTGAATCTTTGAACTTTAAAGATATTTTTATTTGGCAGCCTTTTAATATTCAAAATTTATTTAAAAAAATTTATTTTAAAAAGTTTTGAATTTAAAAGATCTTTTCAAAAGAAAATAGATTTTAAGATTTGCAAAATGAAAATATCAAAACTTTAAAGAATTTTAAAAATCAAATTTAATTTTTAAAAAACCTTAAATCTTTTCCTTCATTCTCAAAACGGGTTCAAAAGGAAAAAATTAAATTTTTTTTGTACCTCTAATTTGAGAGAGCATTTTTGAAAAAGCACGACGAATCCGATCGTCGGAAACTTTCAAAGGTTTTTCTTCTTTATCCAAAGAAATTTCAGCTTTTGCAAGTCGGTTTCCAGATGCGGATTTTGAATGACCAAAAATTTTCCTCGGGCCAACATCTTTGTCCATAAGTTTCAACATTCTTCCGAGGGAATTTGCTTTTTCCTTTGGAGATGGCTTTTCGATTTTTTCTCTTTTTTTCTAAATTTTTCACAAATATTTAGAACATCTAATCTTTGCAAATTATTATTTTTTTTTTTAAATGTATTGTAAGTGAAGATAAAAAAATAAAAATTGTCAAAAAAGAATCGGCAAGATTCGAAGAAAATTTTTCTAAATTTTCAAGATTTTACACAAAAAAAAAAGATTCAAAATAGCATAATTTTACATTGCACATATTAAATATAAGACAATTCTGTTAGTTTTGCAGAATTATAGAGAATTTTAGCAATACTTAATTTTTTTTAAGATATTTAAAGTTTTTGAAGTTTTTGAAAAGACTCGAAAATAATTTAGATCTTGAGAAGTTTAAAAAAATTGTAATTAATTGTAGATTTTTGAAGATTATGAAAAAAAATCAGAAGTATTTTAATTATTTTTTAACATAAAAAATTAATTCTAAGAGAAGGTTTAAAAGATGTTGAAAATTGTCAGAAAATAATTTTTTAAGATTCATAATTTTTAAAGATTTTTTAAGATTCAGAAAAGAAAACTTAGAAGTATTTGAAGAATTTGGAAAATTTTGGGAATACTAAATTTTTTCAAAAGATTTTTAGAAGGTTAAGATATTTATTTAGTATTATTTACAATTAAAAAGAATAGATTTTTGAAAATTTCGTAAACAAATTTAGAAGTATTTGAAAAATTTTGTAAGGTTTCAAGAGAATAGTAAATTTTTTTAAAGATTCCTATAAAATTTTAATTTTATTTCTGATTTTAAAAAGATAATTGTTAAAGAAGGTTAAAAAAATTATCAAATATGTCACGAAAGGATCTAGGAGATTTTAGGACCATTTTTTTATTTTAGTAGGATTTTACCAATTTTTAGGAATATTGCATTTTTTTAAAAGATAATTAGAATTTCAAAAGTTTTGAAAAGTCTCGAAAAACATTTAAATTCTGAAAAGTTTTCTAAAAATTTAACACAAAATCCGGATTTTTAAAAGAAAATTTAGAATTATTTCAATAATTTTGAAACGGTTGAATAGAATAAAAACATTATCTTAAAATTATTAGCAAAATTTTAATAATTATTTTTTATTTTGAAAAATTAATTGTAAAAGAAGATTTTACAAAAAGTTGCGAATACTGCATTCTTGCGAAAGTTTTTTTATATGTTTAAGAAGTTTATATATTATTATTTACAATTAAAAAAAATAGATTTTTGAAAATTTCGTAAAAAAATTTAGAAGTATTTGAAAAATGTTGCAAGGTTTCAAGAGAATAGTAAATTTGTTTTGAGATTCTTATAAAATTTTAATTTTATTTCTTATTTAAAAAAATCAATTGTTAGAGAAGATTTAAAAAATATAAAATATGTCACAAAACGATCTAGAAGATTTTAGGATTTTTTTTTATTTTAGTAGGATTTTACAAAATTTTAAAAATACTGAATATTCTCAAAAAATATTTAGAAGTATCAAAATTTTTGAAAAGACTCGAAAATAATTTAAATCCTGAAAAGGTTTCTAAAAATTTAAAACAAAATCCGAATTTTTAAAAAGAATTTTAAAAGAAAATTTAGAAGTATTTCAAGAGTTTTGAAAGATTTCAACATAATAAAAAAAATTTGCTGAGATTCTGGGAAATATTACATACTTTTTTCTTATTTTGAAAAAAGAAGATTTCAACCAATTTTCGAAATATGCAGATTTTTAAAGATTTCCAAAAGAAAACTTAGAAGTATTTTAAGAATTTGAAAAAAATGCAGGGTTCCTAAAATTTGATAAAATCTTCTCTTACAATTAATGTGAGAGAAGATTTTACAAAAATTTAGGAACACTCCATTTTTATTTATTATTATTTACAATTAAAAAAATATATCGATTTTGGAAAATTTCTTTTAAAAATTTAGAAGTATTTGAAAAATGTTGTAAGATTTCAAGAAAATAGTACATTTGTTTTGAGATTCTTATAAAATTTTTATTTGATTTCTTATTTAAAAAAAAGTAATTTTTAGAGAAGATTTAAAAAATATCAAATATGTCAAAAAACAATCTAGAAGATTTTAGGAATTTTTTATTTATTTTAGTAGGATTTTACAAAATTTTAGGAATACTGAAAATTTTCAAAAGATATTTAGAAGTTTCAAAAGTTTTGCAAAGAGTCGAAAATAATTTAAAGTCTGAAAAGATTTCTAAAAATTTTAAAGAAAATGTCAATTTTTTAAGACTTTGAAAAGAAAACTTAGAAGTGTTTCAAGAATTTTGAAAGATTTCAACTGAATAAAAAAAATTCTTGTACATAATTTTTTTTGATTTTAAAAAAAGATTTCAAACAATTTTCGAAATATGCAAATTTATAAAGATTTCAAAAAGAAAACTTAGAAGTATTTTAAGAATTTGGAAACGGTTGAACAGAATAAAAACATTTTCTTAGATTATTGGTAAAATTTAACTAATTATTTTTTATTTTGAAAAATTAATTTTAAAAGAAGATTTTACCAAATTTTACAAATACTGAATTTTTTCAGAAGGTTCTTAGATGTTTAAGAAGTTTATATATTAATATATATAATTAAAAAAGCAGATTTTTTAGGATTAAAAAAATTTGGAAGTATTTTAAGAAGTTTTTTAAGGTTTAAAGAGCATAATAAATTTATCTTGGGATTGGTGTGAAACGTTAATAATTTATTTTGAAAAATCAATTGTTAGAGAAGATTTAGAAAAATTCGAAAAATTGTCAGAAAAGAATATAGAAGATTTTAGGATAATTTTTTTTAGACTTGAAAAACTCAAAAATAATTTAAATTTAGAGAAGATTCAAAAATATTTGTTTAAAAATGTAGATTATTGAAGATTTCGAAAAAAAATGTAGAAGTATTTTAGGAATTTTAAAAGGTTTTAACAGAATAAGAATATTTTTCTAAGAATCCTGGTAAAACATTAATAATTATTTTCTATTTAAAAAAAATTTTGTAAGAGATTAATTTTTTTCGGAATTGTTTGAAGAGACTAGAAGATAAAACACAATTTTGTAGATTTTTAGGATTTTACAAAATTCTAAGAATATTTAATATTTAATTCGAAAAGATTCGAAAATAATTTAAATCTTTAAAAGATAAGAAAAATTTAATGTAGATTTTTAAAAATATCGACAAAAATCAGAGGAATTTTAAATTTAAAAAAAGTTTTTAATATATTAAAAAGATTTTCCTAAGATTACTCGTAAAATTTTAATGAATTCTTTTTATTTAAAAAAATAATTGTAACAGAAGATTAAAAATTTTGCTCAAAATTGTTAGAAAAGAATCTGTAAGATTTTAAGACCATTTTTTCTGGTTTCTGAAGATTTTACAAAATTTTAGATATACTGCATTTTTTCAATAGGTATTTGAAAGTTTTGAAACGATTCGAAAATAATTTAAATCTCTAGAATATTTCCAAAAATTATAAAAAATGTAGGTTTTGGAAGATTTCGAAAAAATTAAGTGTTTTCAGAATTTAAAAAATTTTCGTAATTGCAAAACAGGATTTTACAAAATGTAGAAAAACTGAATTTTTCCCAGATTTTGAAATTATATTATTTAGATTGAAAAAAATACTACGTCCAATTTGCTATAAACTTTTTAATTAGAGCGAGGTAATAAGTAATAAAATTAAAAAAAAACTAATTTTTTAAACAAACTCTGAGTAAGATGTGGACAAAATATTGAAAATTTCAGAAAAAAAATTTAGAAATATAGAATTACTATAGGAAAACATAATTAACTAATAATAATTTTTTTAAACAATTAGTTTTATTAAATTTGATTACTTCTTACTTCGCTCTGAGTGAAAAGTGAACAAAATCCTAAATATTTCAAAAAAGCCGCATCTTTCTATAATTATTTAAAGGCAATATTGTAAAAAATAATAATAAATTGTTTAAACAATTTTGTTTGTTAACTTAAATGAATTATTCTTTCACTTTAATTTAAAATTTGAAAATAAGTTAAAACATTTCGAAAAAACACGGGACTTTCTCACTCTGTTCTAAGATAAAATTCCTAAAAACAATAATAAATTGTTTAAACAATTTGTATGAATATCTAATTAGCAGTAAAAAGTATTATTTCATGCATTATAAACAATTTTATTTTTTTAAAACTGAAAATTCTGGGAGAGAATTTAGGGGGCGATATTAAAAAAATAAGTTTTTATTTGTGTTCAATATTGCATTTAGGCGGTGTACCACACAACTTCGAGTTTAGGGGTTGTACAGCTCTCCATCGCGTTTGGGCGCTCTACAGCTCCATGTATTTTGAATCAGAATATAACCCCAAGCTATAACATGGATGCAAAGCGACAGTGAACTGTACACTGCCTAAACGAGATGTTGGTCAGTATTCCGCCCAAACGAGACGTTGCAAGGTAGACTGCTCAAATGAGAAATTGTGCGACATACTGCCGAAATGAGACGTTGTGTGGTACACTGCCGAAATGAAACGTTGCGCAGTACACCGCCCAATAGAGAAGTTGCGCGGTAGACCACCAAAATATTACGTTGCGCTGTATACTCCCCAAATGAGAAGTTGCGCGGTACACCGCCCAAATTAGACGTTGTGTGATACACCGCCCAAATGAAACATTGCGCAGTACACCGCCCAAATGAGTCGTTGCGCGGCATACCATCCAATATTAAATGTTGCGTGGTCTACCGCCCAAATAAAAAATTGGGCGGTATACCGCCCAAATGAGTCATTTCACGGTACACCGCCAAAATGAGACGTTGTGCTGTATACCTTCCAAATTAGGCGTTGTGTGGTACACCGCCCAAATGAAACCGCCTAATAGAGATGTTGCACGCTACACCGCCCAAATGAAACATTGCGCAGTATACCGCCTAATAGAGATGTTGTGCAGTACACCGCCCAAATTTTACGTTACGCGGTATACCGCCCAAATGCGACGTGGAGCGGTATGGAAGTGAGGCGTTTGTAATAACTATTTATTACAAATCTGGGAGAATTTCCAAGCACAAATTTGTCGAATAAAAATAAAATATGTTGAGGCGATTATATTTTAAATAAATAATAAATATTTCAGGCTTTACATACATCTTCTTCATGTGAACTGAGGTCGAATTCATTTCTTTCGCAATTCGAGGATTTTAATTTCAGCATTTTCCCCATTCTATCAATTGTCATGCTTTTGATATTTCGAGCATCTCTTTCGTCTTTTGTTTTTCTTGATATTTCATTCGTCTCAACTTGCACTTTATTGTAGATCGATTCCTTTTCCTTCGAATTATCTTTCGTATGACGTAATCCAGGAAAAAATGCAGCGAGTCTGCTTGCTAGAACCAATTGTTTAAATATTTTAATAATTTAAAAATGGAACTACTGAAAAAGCACGAAAAATAAAATACCGCGAGAATAAAATATTTAAAATAGGAAATTTCGGAAATAAAAAAATTCCGAAATTTAAAAATTCTCGGCTGTTTATAATGTTGCAGATTTTGATAATTTCAGGTAGTAGATGATTTCCGTAAAAATAGATAACATTATAAATATACATTTTTCAAATATAAACATTTAAAAAAATTTTTAGATTTTGGAATTTTCCTGTCTCGGCAGTTCTGTGGTGTTAATTATTTTATAATATCGGCAATTTTATTTCAGGAAATTTTTAACGCTCGAAAATTTTCAGAGAATACAAATATTTTATTTTCAGGAAATTCCCGAAATTTAAAAATTGATAACAATTTGATATTCCAAAATTGTAAAGTTCCTGACAGAGTTTAATATTCAGGCCGGCAATCTGAAAGACTTGGGTTCGGATCCCAGCGTAGATTAAGAGCAATTTGTTCACAATTTAAAAAACAAATAAATGTTTAAAAAATGTATTGATATTAGACCAGAAGACAAAAGAGAATTAATATAAAATTATTCAATACATTTTATCTGGTCAAAACCATAAAGTCAAAAAAATATTAAACAATTGAATAATTTCTAAACAATCTTTATTCAGAGAAAATTCCCAAAATTAGAGAATTTCTCACAATTTTAAATTCCCGACAGTTTATATTAGCGAATTTAAACATAAACGAAAATGGATAACTTTTTAAATAAAATAGCCGATATTATACAGGATTAACATTATAACATTGTCGACATATGAAAATTTTCGAATGATAAAATTCCTGGAGCTGAACAATTTTTTAATTCTTTAGAGGGAGAAATTAATTTCTCTGTGCCGGTAATTCTACCTTGACGGATATTTTAGAAAGTGCGAGCTTTTATTTCAGGAATATCGTATTCAGTATCATTATTTCGATAATATCATTATCTTTGTGAATTTTATTATTCAGTCATTTTTAATTGTCAAAAGGGACAACTGAACAGTCCTGAATAGTAAAACTTCCGAATAATAAAATTCACGACTAGGAAAATTTCACAATAATAAAATCCGAATTGTCTGTCAGGAATTTTCTTACTTACTCTGGAATTTTATTATTCGGAAATTTTATTATCCGCGAATTTTATTATTTGGAAATTTTCCAATTTGACAATTTTCCAATTGGGTTATATTATTATTTGGGAATTTCCCAATTCGGGAATTTCATGGTGTCGAAAAATTTATTTTTTGGGAATTCGAATAATTTATTATTCGAGAATCTTATTCTTGGGAAATTTTCCAAATTCAGGAATTTTTACATTTGAATATTTTATTATTCAGGAATTTTATTATTTGAGAATTTTCAAATTCGGTAATTTCATATTGTCAGGAATTATATTTTTCGGGATTTCTTTATCGTCCCAATTTTCTGTCGAGAATTTTATTATTCTGGAATTTCAATATTCGGAAATGTTTTGATGCGCTAATTGAATTATTTGGGAATTTTCCATTTCGGTAATTTTATTTTTCGGGAATTTTTGCAGTTTCGGGAACTTTATTTCTCGTAACTTTGCAATCCTCATCTTCTGCCTATTATTTTTCAAATCGGGAATTTTTTAATTCAGAAATTTTAATTTTCACGAATTTTATTATTTGGGAATTTTCCAATTCGGTACGACCATGAACTGTTCTGGAATTTTATTCTTTGAGAATTTTCTAATTCAAATATTTTGTTATTCGGAAATTTTATTATTTGGGAATTTTACAATTCGGTAGATCATGAACTGTTCTGGAATTTTATTCTTTGAGAATTTTCTAATTCAAATATTTTATTATTCGGAAATTTTATTATTTGGGAATTTTCCAATTCGGGAATTTCATGGTGTCGAGAATTTTATATTTCGGGATTTTTCCTTCGCCTCAATTTTCTGTCGGGAATTTTATTATTCGGAAATTTTATAATTCGCGAATTTTATTGTTCGGGAATTTTATTTATTTGCTTATTTTTCAATTTGGAAATTTTCAATTTCGGGAATTTCATATTGTCAGCAATTATATTTTTCGGGATTTTTCTGCAGTCCCAATTTTCTGTCAGGAATTTTATTATTCGGGAATTTCAATAGTCGGAAATTTTCTGATGCGCGAACTGAATTATCTGGGGATTTTCCATTTCGGTAATTTTATTTTTCGGGAATTTTTGCAGTTTTGGGAAGCTTATTTTTCGTAACTTTTCAGACATCCTAATCTTCTGCCTATTATTTTCCAAATCGGGAATTTTTTAATTAGGAAATTTTAATTTTTACGAATTTTATTATTTGGGAATTTTACAATTCGGTAAGATCATGAAAAGTTTCTGGAATTTTATTCTTTGGGAATTTTCTAATTCGGGAATTTCAAAGTGTCGGAAATTTCATTGTTCCATTGTTCCATAGGGAATTTTATTGTATGGAAATTTTATTGATCTACAATTTCATTATTTGGCAATTTTACAATTTGGTAATATCATGCATAAACTGTTTGGCAATTATATTATTTGGAAATTATTTAATTCGGAAATTTTATTTTTCGGGAATTTTATTATTTGGGAATTTTCCAATTCGAGAATTTCATAGTTTTGTGAATTTTATTTTTCGGGATTTTTCAGTTGTTCCAATTTTCTGTCGGGAATTTTATTATACGGTAATTTTATTATTCTCGAATTTCTTAAATTGGGAATTTTCCAATTCTTTATTATGACAAAATGTTCGGGAATATTATTATTCCAAAATTTTATTATTTGCAAATTTTGCATTTCGCGACTTTTTCAATTCGGATAATGTATTTTGCGGGAATTTTATTGCAAATTTTGCAATTCGAGAATTTTTCAATTTAAATATTTTATTATTCGGGAATTATGTGGGAATAATTGGGAATAATTTGGGAATAATAAAATTCCCGGCTTGGAAAATTCACGACGGAAAATTGGGGCTACTGAGAAAACCCCAAAAATAAAATATTCGACAACATGAAATACCCGAATTGGGAAATTCCCGAATAATACAATAACCGAATTGGGAAATTCCCGAATTGAAACATTTTCAAATAATAAAATTCGCGAACAGTTTATCATATTAGCCAATTGGAAAATTGCGAATTTATTTATTATTCTCAAATAATAAAATTGCCGAATAATAAAACATCCGAATTGCAAAATTCCCAAACAATAAAATTCCAGAACAGTTTACCCAATTGGAAAATTCCAAAATAATGAAATTCGTGATAAATAAAATTTCCGAATTAAAAAATTCCAGACAGAAAATTGTGTCGACGGAGAAATCCTAAAAAAGAAAATTCTCGACGCCATGGAATTCCCGAATCGGGAAATTCCCGAATAATAAAATAGCCGAATTAGAAAATTCTCAAATTTCGAAATAATAAAATTCCTGGCGAACTGACAATATAATGGAATTCGTGAATAATAAAATTTCCCAATAATGATATTCCCGAAAGAAAATTGGGATAGCAGAAAAATCCCCAAAAATATTATTCCCGACACTATGAAATTCCCGAATTTGGAAATTCCCAAATAATAAAATTTTCAAATTAAAAAATTCCCGAATAGCTAAGTTTTTACATAATAAAATTCCCTAAGAATAATATATCCAAATTGGAAAAGTCGCGAAATGGAAAATTTGCAAATGATAAAATTCTCGAAAAATAATATTCCTG
>JAWWLR010000127.1:42995826-43012604 GCA_035041075.1 Acraspis erinacei
AACCTTAATTCCTGTAAATTCTTTTGAATTACTTCACTTTTCTTAGAATTTTGTTGAATTATTTTTAATTATTTTAATTTAATCTTAAATTTTATTCCCCATATTTAAATTATTTTCCATTATTCTTAAATTGTCTTGCTTTTATTTTATTTAAAAAAATTATTAAAAATTTTTATGGGTTTCTTATAATAATATTGAATTTTCCTGAAATTTTTTCATTTATTTTTAATGATCTTGAATTCATCTTGAATTAGTTTTTATAGCTTTATTTTTCTTTGGATTTCTTTGAATTCTTTTGAATTCTTATTAAATTTTTATTTTTCCAATGATTTAGAACTCATCATAAATTATTTCAGATTTTTTTTAATTAGTTTGAATTTTTATACTTAAACAAAATTATTTTGAATTTATTCGAATTTTTTTAAACTCCTTTGCATTCTTTCAATTTTTTTAACTCTCCCTAAATTGTTTTGAATTTTTTCGAATACTTTTAATCCTTTGATTTTTTTGGCTTTAAATGCTTTAAATTGTTTCGAATTTCTTGGAATTCATTTTGAATTATACTTAACTATTTTGAAATCCACTAAATTCTTTTGAAATATTTTTCTTCTTTTTAATTATTTTGAATTCCTTTGAATTCCTATGAATTATTGCGAGTTACCTCATATCATCCTCAATTCCTTCAAATTCTTTTGAATTACTTCACTTTTCTTAGAATTTTGTTGAATTATTTTTAATTATTTGAATTTAATCTCAAATTTTATTCGCCATTTTTAAATTATTTTCCATTCTTATTAAAGTGTCTTGTATTTATTTGATTTAAACAAATTGTTACAAATTTTTTT
Organism: Acraspis erinacei; assembly: GCA_035041075.1. NCBI lineage: Eukaryota > Metazoa > Arthropoda > Insecta > Hymenoptera > Cynipidae > Acraspis > Acraspis erinacei. Next base: position 42,996,672 of record JAWWLR010000127.1, read on the forward strand.
ATTTCTTTATAATAATATTGAATTTCCTGAACTTTTTTCATTTGTTTTTAATGATCTTGAATTCATCTTGAATTAGTTTTTATTACTTTATTTTTCTTTGAATTATTTTGATTTCTCATTAAATTTTTTATTTGTTTCCAATGATTTTGAACTCATCTTGAAGGTGTCAAATTTATTTCCTTTTTATTCAATTCCTATGAATCATTCTAAATTATTTTTTATAACTCTTTTATCATTCTCTTGAAATATTTTGAAATCTTGTGAATGAAAGTGCGCACCTGTTTCTGAATTGTTTCAAATTTACTAGGGCTTTTGAATTATTTTGAGTTTTGATTATTTTTTAAAATTATATTAAGCACTCTAAACATTATCATAAATTATTTTAGATTTTTTTTTAATTAGTTCGAATTTTTATATTAAAAAAAAAAATTATTTTGAATGTATTCGAATTCTTTTAAACTCCTTTGAATCCATTATATTTTTTTAAATATTCCCTGTATTTTTTTAAATTGTTTTGAATACTTTTAATTCTTTGCATTCTTTTTAGGCTTGGAATCCTTTAAATTGTTTCGACTTTCTTGGAATTCAGTTTGAATTACATTTAACTATTTTGAAATACGGTTAATTTAATTCTTTTGAAATAGTTTACTTGCTTTGAATTATTTTTAATTCCTTTGAATTATTTTCAATTATTTCGAATTACTTCATATCACTTTGAATTATTTTGATTTTTTTGGAAATCTTTTACAATGCGTTGAATTCTGTTGAATTCTTTTAAATTTCTTTGAATCATTTTGCATATTTGTGAGCTTTTTGAAACAACCTGCCATATTTTAAATCCTTTGAGTTCTTTTAACCTTTTTATTTCTTTTATATTAACCTTTAACAAATTGCCCTACCTTGAATGTTTTTGAATTCCCGTTAATACCCTTGAACTTGTTTTCAGTGTTTTGAAATTGTTTTTAATTAATCTTAAGTTATGTAAAATTCATAATTTATTTAAATTATTTCAAATAATCCAGGATTCTTTTGAATTAGCCGGAATTCCTTTAATATCACGCGAATATAGTTGTGAACTGTTTTTGATTTGTTTTGAATTCACTAGTTCTTTTGAATTATTTCAAATTTTTTTGAATTCACCTTACTATTATAATTTCTACTAAACCCTTTAAAAATTATTTCAAATTTTTTCAAATTCTAATGAATTCTGTCGAATTAAGTTTAATTCTTTCAAATTTGCTGGATACATTCGAAACTATTTTTAATTCTATGAATTCTTTTACTTCTATTGAATTCTTTCAAAATACTTTGAATTCTTTTCAATTATTTAGAATTTATCAGAATCCTGATTTATTTTTAAATTTTTGAGTTCTTGTAAATTTCTTTGGTTTATTTTTTTTTTAATTCCCATTTAGAAAAGAAACTAATAAGATTACTAAGTCAGATGGATGGTCGAAATAATGTTTTCCTAAATCTCCAAGCCTGAAATTTGAGAAGATTTATATTTTCCTCGAAATTGCTGTAATTTACTTTTGAATAAATTTATCAGGTTGCATATCTCTGCCAGAGGCCTTTGAGCTTTCTCACTATGACAGACTATTATTCGTTACTCGAACCTACCATATTTGCTATCTAAACCGAAATACGATCGTTGCTTACGCTAATGAATCACGTTCGAAATTTCGTTAAAAGTTCAACTTGATACAATCACAGGACGAAGATGATTTATTCCTGAAACCGTAAACGATATTTTTCGGTGTCTCTGGCATCAGCATTTATTTTAAACACTCGTTGAGAACGATACGATATGAGGGAGAGGGGGCGGGGGTGGGGGTGTGGGATGCATGTTTATAGAGGAAAATGTTGGGGGTGGTTAGACTGAGCAGAGGATTCACGTTGACTTTAGTTGGCGGCCAGAATTCGTCGCGCGCGCATTTCGCCTGACCACACGTTGACTTCTACTACTGAAAATATAAAACACATCGAAATGTATAGAAAAAAAATGTTTAACTCGACAAAAACGAGAAATTGTTCTTCGGTGATGTTACACATGCTCTAGAAACTTGTTTGTAACTAATTTTAATTTAGTCCAAAAAAGGTTTCTATTTAGATAATAATTAGTAGTTTTTAATATTTGTAACAAAGAGAAATTTTTCAACTTTTAAGCAAATATTATAAAAGTCAAAGAAATTTTCAAGCTCTATAAATTATATAGTTTTGTACCCTTTTTGAAAGTTTAACATGAAACTTAACAAAATGGCGGCTAATTTAATTTTCTTAACAAAGAAAACTTTTGCAATTTGCATGAAAATGTTTTGAAACTCCAGGGACTTTTTAAGCTCAACAAATTATGTAGTTTAGCACCCTTTTCGAAAGTTTAACCTGATTCTTCGCAAAATGGCGACCAATTCAATTTAATAAATTGTACATAATGTAAATTGTGCTGTCAGCTTTTTGGCTGAAGAAACGTTGGAAATAGAATCGCAAGGAACGTTTTAGCCTGATCAGATTTTTCAGTTTTTATTTTTTTCAAACTAATTAATAGCTTTCTGGGAGTAATAAACCGAGACATGCAATCGAGGTTAATTTCTTTGAATGAATAGGGAAAGTTTAGGACTCATCTTGCTCTACAGAAACTCGGAAGTTCGTCTGAGGGGGCAAAAGTGTTGGTTCTCTCTTTATCGTGGGCGTCAGACTTCTCATTTTCCTTTTCTGTCACTTTTGCCGTCGCCTGTCTCATTTGTTTCCTCGACTTTGGCAGAACTTTAAAACTTTTAACGAGCGTGACATGCCTCCAGGTTCATTAACGCTTTTATCTTTTATGAAATGCACAAGAAGCCAAAAATTCTGGCAAATAAGGTTACCTTAATTTTTCATTGTGTTTTACCTAAATTAGGCTTGCGTTAATTGCAAGATAGAAATAGTGTCACGATCAGCGACTCTAAATGCTTCCAATATCAAATTACGTTTCAATTTGAGTGGCTATTGAATCAGCAGGATTGATGGCAATCGATCTGGCTCTGTAGAGCGAAACTTGTTTCGCTTCTGATCGAGAAAGTTTGCTAATAATTTTGACACGTGTTTTCTCTCTAAAGCAGAAGCTCTCATCGGAGAAAGGATGGAATCGAATTAGTGGACAGTCAACCAATTTCCGCCAATAAATTCCATTAAATTTCTGCGATAATTCGAAAATTCAATTTTTCAAGTGACTTGTGAAATTGAGGTTGTCCAGATTAGAAAAGAAAATATTGAAAATGGGGAAACTGAAGAAACTTGAAATAAAATCACAAATGCTTGAAATAAAACTAAGGAAAATAAAAAAATAGGATAGAAATTAATAAAAAAGTGTTAATTATATTTAAATGAAAAGTGATAGTGCCAAAAAGTGGGCGATGTGGTTAGTGAATTTGTGCATCGATCATTTTAAGTTTTGTTGAAGAAGATGTATCATTACTGTTTGCGGTGAGTGAAGCAAAAGGTTACTGTTTTTTCAGAATATGTTAAATAATTTCGGCATTGTACAACATGACGGAACTGGGGCACCGAGAGAGATTTATGACCCAAGTTGAGACAGGTGAAAAAAAAAGATTCCTTTCAAAACTTACTTTTAGATTTTTTCAAATCAAAATGTTTTTCACTTTTTGCTGAAATTTCGAGCTTGATTTATTCATCCGCTGAGAATTTTAAAAGAAATTTTCTTCAAAAATGGCATTAAAAATATAATTTAGTGGAAGTAAATTTATTTCTCTGGAGATTGAAGAAGCTTTCGCAAATATAAATTTATATCTGTATGCTAGACGGTTTTTCTCAACACTTTTTTTTCGTTCTGAGGTAACTATCCCACAAGGGAGAGAATACGAGAAAGATAATGAAAATGGATGTTTGCTCAACTAAAAAGGTTGCATGATTCACTGCCCAGAAAACAATCCGAATAATTTTTCTTTGCATTTTAATAAGTTCATTATTACGGGTTTCTTTGTTCGGGAGGATAATTTTAATTTTTAATTTTTTTAAGTTTAGAATTCAAAATGCGAAAACTTGACATTTGGGGGTAATTGAAAATTTAACTAATACGTTTTGGTATTCAGGATTCATTTTGTGAACTGTTTTGTTGCAAATTTATTTTTTTTTGTTAGAAATTAATGTTTTTAGGTGCAAATTTAATATTTAAAATGCTACTATTTGGTAGAAAATTAATTTTCTTGAATGAAAATTGAACTTATCCATTTTTGGAAAAAATCGACTGTTCTCAGTTCCAAATTCATCTATATAATTTTTCATTCTTTGTTAAAAATTCAACAACTTTATTGAAAATTAAATTGCTTTGTTTAAAATTGATTTTTTTGTGCTAGAAATTAATATTTTTAAGTGAAAATTCATCTATGCTATTTTTAGCAAAATATTGATCTTTTTTAGTTAATTCAACGAAATAATTTTCTATTTAGAATTCATCTTTTCTTTTTAAAAAAATTGAATTTTTTATTGTACGTTCAACGAATTGGTTGAAACTTGAAAAATTTGGTTAAAAATTATGTTTATTATTTGAAGATCGATCACTTCAGTTAAAAATTATAATATTTTATTGGAAATTAATTTTTTATTGGTTCAAAATTTATTTTTTTACATCAAATTTTACTTTTCTTTTTTTGGTAGAAAATTGATCGATCTTCGTTGAAAATTTAACAATTTCGGAGAAAATGATCTTGATTGAAAATTTAAATCTTTGTTTGAACTTTTTTTTGTTCAATTTATCCCCTGCAAATTTTTATTTTATTTTTGGTCGAAAATTTATAATTAAAGATATACCTATTTTTTTTTAAATTAGTTTTTTCTTTTGGTTTCAAAATTCATTTTTATAAACATTATTATTTTTTAATTCAATAACTTGGTAAAAAACTAAGCTACTTGAAAATGAATTTTTTCTAATTAAAATTTAATTATTCTATTTTTTATTAAAAGCTAATTTTTGTTAGCTGATAATTAAATAATTTTGTTAAAAGTTTATTTTTTTTGTTGTAAATTCTGATTTTTTGTATAACATTAATCTTCTTCATAGAATATTCAACTAAATGGTTGAAAAGACGATTTTTCGGGAGTAACAAAAATTTTTTTTAACTGCATTCAACTATTTTTTTGAAAATTTAATTAATCTCTTGAAAATTAAAAAATTTTAAATTCGTCTTTTCGGTTAAAAACTAAACATTGGGATTTAAAATAGAAATATTTTGTTGAAAATTCATTTTTTTGTGGTAGGAAATTAAATTTTTAACTGAAAATTTAATTAGTCCATTATTGCTTGAGGAGCGATCGTTTTGGGTTGAACATTTAATTCTTTCGATGACGATGAAGTTTTTAGTCCAAAATTAAACTGTTTTTAGAAAATTCGTTTTTTTAATTAAAAATGTAACTGTCTTCTAAAAAAAATCATCTTTTCGAATAATAATCTTAGAATAGAGTTAGAAAGCGGCACTTTTTTTAACGAATTTTTCAATAATCAATTAAATTGAACAGAAATAGTTATTTAACAGATTTAGTATTATTTATAATAATATTCTGTTAAAATAATGCTAGAAAGTTGCAATTTTTCTAAAGTTGTTTTTGTCCACTTTTTAATTAGAGTGAGGTAGTTATTAATTGAAACTAACAAAAATAATAACTGTTTAAACAATTAATTATTATTTTTATGAATATTTTCTTTAAATAATGTTACAATGTTGCGTTTTTCTTTCCAAAATGTTAAACTTTTTTTCTATTTATCACATAGAGTCTGGTAACAATTACTTAAGTTAAAAATAAATAATTATTTAAATAAGTTAATATTGTTTATAACTATTTTCTCCTATCGTAATGTTCAATAATTGCGTTTCTTTCTAAAATGTTTTAATTTTTGTCAAGTTTTTATTTTGAGTGATGTAATAATTATAACAGTTTGAAAAACATAATTGTTTAAACAAATTATTCTGGTTTGTACCTATTTTCTCGTATAGCATGGCTGGATTTTTGTGGGTCTTTCTGATATTTTTTTTACTTTTTTGCATTTTTCATTTATTAAGATAATAATTAATGAGAGTTAACAAGCATAATTGTTTAAACAATCCATTGTGATTCATCAATATCTTCTTTTAGAGTAATGCAAGAAAGTTACAGGTTTTTCAAAACTCATTATCTTTTGTTTTAATTTTTAGTAGGCAACAAAGAATAAATTGTAATATTAATCTAAACAAAAAGACTAAAAATTATAAGAATATTTTTAATGTCTTTTATTTCAGACAGATATTTTCAAAAAAATGAAAACTATTGTTTAAATACTTTCTAGGAATTTTCTAAGAAAGGATAGTTGTAAAAAATAATTGTTTGTTAAAATAATTATTGTTTTTCGCTTGACTTATAGGAGAAGATAGTTACAAACTTAATCATTTGTTTAAACAATTATGTTTAATTTTATTAATTTTTATCTCGTTTTAAGTGAAGTGGACAAAAAGTTAAATATTTCAGAAAAAAACGAAAGTTTCTAGCATTATTGAATCATATTATTTACTATTAAGATAATTTATTTATAAAATTAAGTTTGTATAGTTTTATTAATTTTTATCTCGCTTTAAGTGAAAAGTGGACAAAAAGTTTACAATTTAGAAGTTTCGTAAATTTCTATAATTATTCAAAGCTAACACCATTTAAGAGAATGATAAATTGTTTAAACAAATAAGTTTGTTAATTTTAATTAATTATTATCTCGCTCTTTTTCCAAAGTTGAAAAAGGTAAAAAAATTAAGAAAAAAGCAGCAACTTGATAGCATTATTCGAAATTAATATTATTAGAAGGAAAAAATAATTTTTTACACAATCATTTTAATTAACTTTAATTAATTATTCACTCACTTGAAGTCAAACGTGAAGAAAAAGTGGAAAATTTTAGATAAAACTAATTTTATAGCATTATTCTAAGGGAATATTATTATAAATAATAATAAATTGTTTAATTATTTAATAAGGTCTAAGATTATAATTTTTTAAACCTAGTGTTTCTTGTTAAAGAAGGAAATGATCAGAGAAGAGGTTTTTAAAAAATCTTATACATTTCCTACTGAGAGTCCCATTTTTACCTGTTTCCAAAAAATCGATTTTTTTTTAAAGTTAAATAAATTAAACTTTAAGAAGTTTATTTTACAATATTCTGAAAATTGAATAAAAAATTCTTTTCAATTTGTAATGCTTAAGAACCTATTTAAATATTCGCTTAAAGTTAATTGTATTCAACATAAAGAACCACTCGATATATTTTCATAAATATTAAGAAAATTTGTTGGAAAATTTTCTCTGAAAATATATTTTCAGAAATAGTAAATATTTTCTGAAAATATTTCTTTCTTTCTTGCTTCAGGTTTTCTAGAGGAGGATCATAATTTGAAGGATTTTACAACATCTAAGGACAGAAGTTTCATCCAGGACGTGACTGTTCGCATCAGTGAGACTTGGTAAATAAAAAATAAAATAAAAACTGTTTCAGTGGAAGATATTTTTGTTTGAAAATACATTCTGCTTTGTTTAATAGTATGTGAAATCATAAGTAGAGTTAGGCACGTCTTCAGACAAGGTGGTAAATGTAAAGACATGTGTAACCCTGCGAGTGATGTACGATATTTTATTCGAAATTGGTATGTATATATATTGGACTATAAGGCAATTATTTTAAAATTATCAATTTTTCGGCCAATTTTCTAATTCGAGAGAGGCAAACAATTAATTTTAAGTTAACTAAATTAATTGTTTAAACAATTTATTATTATTTTAAGTAATATTTCCAATAAATAATGTTAGGAGGCTGCACTTTGGTCTGAAATGTTCAACTTTGTGTTCATTTTTCACTTAGAGTTTGATAATAACTATTGAGATTTAATAAAAATAATTTTTTAAACAAATTATTATTGCTAAAAACTACCTTCTTTTATACTAATGCTACACAGTTGAAGTTTTTTCTTAAATTTTCAACTTTTTGTCAACTTTCCAATTAAAAAATATTTAAAATATCTCTTTTACTTGAGAAAAATATATTTACAAAATAAATTATTGTTTAAAACATTATTTGGTATATGTTTATTTATTATTTGTTCGGAACTTAGAAGGTAAGTAAAAGTAAAACATTTTGGAAAAACTGCAACTTTCTAGCAATTATCTAAAGGAAGGTATTATAAAAAATCGCAAATTGTTTAAATTACTATTTTTCTTAACTTGCATTATTATTATCTTGCTAAGTGAAAAGTTATAAAAAAAAGTTTAAAATTTCAGAAAAAATCACACCTATCTGGCATTAATATTGATGAAGATAGTTATTAAAAATAATAATATGTTTGAACAATTATCTTTGTTAACTTGAATTAGTTATTATTTTACTTTAATTGTGTAGAATATGTACAGTAATGTGGAAAAAAAGTTAAAAATGTAAGAAATGTTTCTAAATATTCACTTTAAATCAATTTTTCAAAATGAAAATAATTTTTAATTTATTCAGGATTTTTAAGAAATTATTTTTATTGCTTATAAATTTTGGTTCGAAATCTTCAAAAATGTAAATTTTATTTTTTTAAATAATCTAAAATATTTTCAAAACTTTTCAATAGTTCAAATATCTGTTAAAATAGTTTGATTTTTTTACTATTTTAGAAATGTTTTTATATCCTTTCAAATATTTTTAAATATTATATTAAAATCCATTCCTCAAAATAAAAATAATTTTAAATCTTCCTTGGAATTAAAAAATATATTTATTCTTTTGTATCCTATCAGAATTCTTAAAAAGTTTTTTTTTAATATTCATAAAAATGAATGAAAAGCAATTCTTAATATTTTCAGAATGCATAAAAATATTTTTTCAACTATCTCGAATTTTTCTATTCTTTTTTGCTATTTCAGAATTAAAAATATTGCCAAGAATCTGCCGGATTATTTTTTTTTTTTTTGAAAAATTTTAAGTAACTTTTAAAATCTTTTTGAATATTTTCTTTAAAAAATAACTTTAAAAATAAAAAAGAATCTTGAATTTTTCTGCGACTTTTCAAAAAAATACATATATATTCCTTCGAATGCTCTCAGAATTCTTAAAAAGTTTTGGATTAAGATCTCTATGAATGTCAATTAAAAAAAAAAATTGTTTTGAATATTTTCAAAATCATTAAGATTCCATTAAAATATATCACAAAGAGTTTTTGAAATATTTTTAATATTTTTGAAACTTTTAAGCCTTTTTAATATCTCTTAAAATGATTTGAATTTTTCCAGAAATTTTTCAAAATTCTGAATAATGTTTTTTCCACATCTTCAAAATATTACAACTTTTTCAGTTTGTTTAATTTTTCGAAAGTTTTAAACTACTTTTTAATATTTTCAAAACTTCTTAACCTTCGAAAATTTTATATTTTTATAAATAAAGGGAATTTTGTATTTTCTCAGGAGTTTTTATGAAATTTATCCTATTTACTTGAAGCCTTTAAAAATGGTAAAAAAAGCTTCAAAATTTTTCTTAGAAATCTAAGGAACGGAATATTTTGTTAAAAATATATTTAAAACTATTTTAATCTTTTGAAAATGTCAAAGCCTAAATAACTTTTAAAATTATTGAAATTTTTATTAGATTTTAGAAATCTCATAACGTTTTTAATAATATTTTTAAATATTCTCTTTAAATCTGTTTTATAAAATAAATAGCATTTTAAGTTTTCTCAGAAATTTAGAGAAATTGTTTTCATGCAATTCAAACCTTTCAAAAGTTTAAAAAAGCGGAATAAAAATAATCCCTTAAAAGCTTTCGCATTCTTTTTTGATAATTTTAGAAATACTTTAAAATGTTAAAAAAAAATTGTTTTAATATTTTCTTAAAATCAACTTCTAAAAATAAAAATCTATTTCGAAATCTCGGGATCTTTAAAAATATGTGTTCTTTTGAATCCTTTAAAACTTCGTAAAAAGCTTCTTTTTTCGAAATCTTCATAAATCTAAATTTCAAGAAATTGTTCTGAATATTTTTTAAATGCATCAAAAATACCCTTTAAATTGACTCGAATGTTTCTTAAAATTTAACTTTTCCAAAGAATCCCAAGAAATTTTTTTTATTTTCTTCAAACATTCCAAAACTTTTAAAAAGCTTCTATTTTTTTTATTTTCCAAAATCTACCTTTTGTTTAAAATGTTTTAAAATCTTTTTTTGATCATTTCGAAATTTTTAGACCTTTTAATTATCTTTAAAATGATGAGAATTTTCAAATCTTTACGATTCTTTTTTTTCATGATTTTTAAAATCATTTAAAATGTTTTCAAATCTTCTTTTAAATTTCAGCCTAAAACTAATTTATTAAAATTAAAAATTATTTTATATTTTCTCAGAGATTTTATTAGATTTTTCTTATTCTCAAAATTCATAAAAAGCTTCTGCGATTTTCATTTAAAATATTCAAAAATAAACAATTTTTGTTTTTATAATTTTGGAATCTTGCAAAATTGCAAAATGTTGCCTTCAAATCTTCTATATTCTTTTAAGCAATTTTAGGAAGTAATTTTATAAGATAAAAGATCTGTTAATTTTTTTTCCTAAAATTAACTTTTAAGAATAAATAACAATTCAAAATTTCTCTTTTAAATAATTTTGGAATATTTTTTAAATTTCAAAAACTTTGAAATAACTTTGGAAATAATTCAGTTTCCCTCAAGTTCGAATCCTACAAAATGAAAAAAAAAATCTTACAACCTACCAGATTTATTTAAACAAATTTAGAAAACTTCAAAACCTAAAGTCAGTCTTTTAAAATAAAATCAAAAACACGTCAAATTTTGCCAAAAATCTTATTGTTCCTATCCGTAATTTTTTATCACCGATAATGTCAATTTTTTTACAATTGTCAACAAAAATTGATTTTTCGACCAAGTGCTTTCTGCCTCGACAAAAAAGTGAAATATTGAGATACTGTAAATCAAATAAAGAATTTACTGCCACTGGGAATGCTGAACTTTGGAGGGTAGTAAACTAAAAAAGTATAGAAAATGTCAGATATGAGAATTTTTATTATTCTCCCGATTTTGATGTTTGAAAAAGATGAAAAGTTTTCAGCGCTGGCCTCGGGTGTGTTGTAATCGTTGGCGATACGAAACGGAAAAAATTTGTTCAATTGTGTTCTGGCTTATGACCTATAAATGTGGAATTGTGCAAGTTTTAATGAAAACTGTGATTGTCGTTTTTTTTTTTGCTGAAAGTTTTGTGCTGTGCCTTCAGCTATAATTTATTTCAAATTTTCGTCATTCGCAAGTTTCAAATGAATCTTCGTAAAAATATAGAAGAGATAAAAAATATTTAATATTTTTTATTGCTTTTTTTAAATTAAAAATTATACCATTTCTGGATTCTTCAGCCACGGAAGTTATTTTTAATTAGATTACACTGTTTTAAACTTTATGAAAATTTTGCGTTTTTTGTTACTTTTGTTAAAACTTTAATTTTTCAATTCGGTTTTCAAATTTTAAATACATTTTTTGGCTCATTATTTCACATGGCTTCGAGCGTCCACAGAGACCATAAAAATGGAAATACAGTAAAATTCTATCGGTTCAAATTTAACTAACAAAGAAAACTTCTACAATTTGTGCGCAAATTTGTTTAAATTTTCAGAATCGTTTGAGCTTATTATTCTGCAGGTTTTATATTTGAATAGAAACCAGAAAAAATAAAATCCAACAAAATGGCGTCATTTTGAATTCACTCAATAAAGAAAAATTCTACATTTTATGACCAGATGTGTTCCAACTTTGAGAACTGTGTAAGCTCATTTATTGTAAATATTTTCGAGTTTTTTTTAAAACCCAAAAAACAAAAACAAAAAAGTCTGTTACTTTGAAGTTGGTAAACAAAGAAAACTTCTACATTTCAACCCCAAATTTGTTTAAACTTTGAAAATTGCTTCAAATCGTTATTGTACACATTTTAGATTCTTAATAGAAACCAAAAAATTAAAACAAAAAAAATAGCGTCAGTTAAAATAAACCTAACAAAGAAAACTTTTTAAATTTTTCCTCAAATATTCTTGAACCGTAAGTAATATTCAGGGTCATTATTCTACATATTATTAATGTTTCATCTAAGCCAAAAAATTAAAATCTAATAGAAAGGCATCAATTTGTATTTTTTAAATAAAGGAAACTGCTGCAATTTTTTCTAAATGAGATCAAACTTTAAGAACCTTTCGAGCTCACTACTTTACATATTTTAAATCTTAGGGGAAAACAAAAAATTAGAATCCACAAAAATTGCGTCATTTTGAATTTGATAAACAAAGAAAACTTGTACATTTGTTCCCAAAATTCTTTTAATCTTTCAGAACTGTGTGATCTCATTATACAACACATTTTCGACCTTTGGAGGAAAGTAAAAAATCGAAATTCAACAAAATGGCGTCATTTTGAATTTACTAAACAAAGAAAACTTCAACATTTTTTCGCAAAATTTGTTTAAACTTGGAGAGCTATGTGACCTCATTATTCTACACATTTTCGACCTGTGGACGAAAATAAAAAATCGAAATTCAACAGAATGGCGTCATTTCGAATTTACTAAACAAAGAAAACTTCTACATTTTTTCCCAAAATTTGTTTAAACTTTGAGAGCTAAGTGGCCTCATTATTTTACACATTTTGGACCTTTGGATGAATGTAAAAAATCTAAACTTAACAAAATGGCGTCGTTTTGAATTTACTAAACAAAGAAAACTTCTCCATTTTTTCCCAAAATTTGTTTAAACTTTGAGAACTGTCTAATCTCAATAATTTTTCCCCAAATGTGTTCAGACTCAGAAAATGTCTTTAGCTTGTTATTTTACACAGTATAAGCCAACATAATAAAAAAACTTTGTAGGGTCATTATTTTACATATTTTGGATATTTCATTGAAACTGAAAAACTAAATTGTCTTAAAATTACTGGGAAAACTTAAATTAGTTTCAAATGATTTCAACTTATTTTCGAAATTGTCAAAAAATAATCTAGAAGATTCACATATTCAAATAATTATAAATATAATCAGAAGGTTTAAAAGTTTAGAAAAGATTGAAAAAAGTTTGAAAAAATTTGAACCAAAAAGTACATTTTTGACAATTAAAAAAAGTTAGAAGCTTTTTAAGAAGATTTAAAAGGTTTCAATGAAATAGAAAAAAAAATCTTAAGATTCTTGGGAAAAACTTAAATGGTTCTTATTTTGAAAAGTTTATCCTTAGAGAATATTTAAAAAGATTTCAAAAGGATGACTAAGACAATATTTTGAACTACTACAAAAATTTAATTTTGGGAAAAATTCGAATACATTTAGACGATATTTAGAAGGCTTAGAACTTATGGAAAAATTAGAAAAATAGTTTCAAGCTTTAAAAATATTCAACAAATTGAAAACAAATTGTAATATTATAAAGATTTTGAAAAAAATCATGCCAATTTTTTAAACATTTCAGGAAAAATTCGAATAATTTTAAAAGATATTAATAAGGCTTAGAGGTTTTTGAAAATACTTTAAAACATTTCAAAAAATGTTAATGATATATTTTAACGCTTTTCAAAATTTTCAAAACAATTCGTTTTTAAAAGACTTCCGGAAGATTTTAAGGCAATATTGTTAATTATACAATATTTTTTAAATGTTCCAGAATAATTCGAGAGTATAAAAGATAATTTTATACATTTTGAAAATATTAAGAGCAATTTTTTTTCATTTATATTTATGAAGATTGAAAAAAAGTTTTTTAAGAATTTTGAAAAGATTGATAGGAATAATTTTTTTTAATTACAAGAAAGACTTAGAATACTTTTTTTTTATAAATTAATTTCAAGATCATATTTAAAAAGATTTTATAAGATTTAAAAACATTTCTAAAATTGTAAAAAAATAATTAGGAAGATTTTAATGCCACTTTTTTATTTATGGAGAGGTTTTTTTTCTTCTAATTTTAGCAAAAATACGAACCATTTTAAATAATATGTAAAAGGTTTAAAAGCCTAGAAAAGGTTTTATAGAATTTCAACAATTTTTAAACAAAATTTACATTTTTGAAGGTATCAAACAAAAATTCAGAATTTTTTAAAAATATTTTGAAAGGTCTTGAATAAATACAAAAAATTACTTATATTGGCACTCCTGAGAAATTTTAAAATAATTTTTATTCAGAAAAATTTATTTGAAGAGAATATTCATGTTAAACATTAAATATTTGGATTTTTTTAAACATCTGTGTGTTGTTTAAAATATTTTTAAATTTAGGAATATTATTCAAACTTTTTCACAACTTCTAAATATCTTTTAAAATTATTCGAATTTCTAATAATTTTTCAAAATAAAATATTATTTTCAATTTTCCTATCCATCTACAAAATTTTGTTATTCTTTTGAAGCATGTTAAAATTCTCAAAAAGCTTCTAAATTTTTTTTTAATCTGCCAAAATCTACATTTTTATAAATTAGGCCGTGGTCTATTTGCATCTAAATTTTTCTACGAATCGCCAGATTTTTTTGGTAAACGCAGACACTTAGTTTAGACTATTTGGAATCGGTTCCAATTTTTAAATAATTTTGAATTTTATTAAAAATCTTTTAAATGTCTGTTTAACTTACTCGATTTTTTTTCTAAGAATAATAGGCGTTCAAGTGTTATTAATACTTCAAGATTCAACCATTTTTTTCTTACGAATTAAATTTTGTTAAATAGAGCAATAGAATTGTAATGCCAAAAGTTTATTTTTTATTGTTTAATTTATAATTACTGATTTTATATAAAAGGTGAAATATTTCTAAATATTAAGTAATTGTTTTTTTTCTTATTGAAAATTTTTAAATTTCATTGGTTAGAAATAGAATATCCTAGATTGAAATTTAATAAAGTCCTTTAACTATAAATATATTATTTTGAAGTTATTTTAAAATCAAAAAAAGTTTATAAATTTTCAATAGGGCATCTTAAAGTAACATTCTTTTTTAAGAATCATTTATGAATTTATATTTGCAGTTGATCAACTAAAAATTTTTGTTATCAACTATTTTCGATTTTAAACAATTTAAATTAATTCAAATTACATATTTAAAACAAAATATAGATTTTGGCAGATTTTGAACGCAAAATTTAGAAATTTTTTAGGAATTTTTTTTCAAGCTTCAGAGGGAGAAAAAACATTTAATAGGAAAATTGAAAATTATTTTTTATTTTAAGAACCTAGTTTAAAAAGAATATTTAAAAAGATTTATAAGGATTTTAAAAAAAATCAAAAACGAATGGGGAAGATTTTAAGAAAATTGCCTGAAAAGGAACAAAATGCAGAATTGGAACAGGCACTTTTTCCAAAGAATTCTAATTTTGAGGTGAAGCAGGGATTTTTTAAATTTGAACCAATTCTGAGATAGTTACAAAAAAATTAAAATTTTTAATTTGACAAAAAATTCTAATTCTTGGTTGAAATGGAGAATTTTTGAAAATAATTAAAATGCTTGATTTGAAGAGGGATTTTTTCAAAAGAATTTATTTCTAAATTGAAATATATTTTCTTCAAGAATTAAAATTCCGGGTTTGAACTGGGAATTTAAAATTTTCAACCAATTCTGAGCTTGAATTGAATTTTATCCAGCAGAAGAACGATTTTCAATGGAAAATTTAATTTTTCAAAAAACTTATGTAGTGAAACAGGGAATTTTACAAAAAAATTATAATTCTTACAATTAGTTGAATCGAGAATTTTGGAAAAGAAAAAAATTCCAGGCTTGAACAGAGAATTTTTCTAAAAGAATTATTTGTGGAATTTTCAATTTCTGTAATACTATAAACTGTTGGGAACTTTATTATTTAGCAATTTTCCAATTCGGTAACATTATAAACTGTTCAGAAATTAAATTATTCGGAAATTTTAGTACTTGGTAATATT
>JAWWLR010000127.1:43038799-43062673 GCA_035041075.1 Acraspis erinacei
GGTTGAAAATTGAAACATTCCAGTTGAATATTTATAATTTTAGTTAAAAATTCATCATTTGTTAACATATTTTTATGATGGAAACTGATTTCTTAACTTAAAATTTACCAATTCAATTTTTGGTTGAAAACTCATTGTTTAGTTTATAATTAAACTATTTGGTTGAAAATGAATCTTTTTTCTTTGAAAATTCATGTTCTAGGTTAAAAATTTTACTTTTCAAGTTAAAGATTCATAATTTTATTTGAAAATTCATCACTTTGTTTGAAAGTGTAACTATGTTTTTGATAATTTGTTTAGTAAAAATAAATTGCTTGAAAATTGTTTTTTTAAATTATTACTTTTTTAACTAAAAATGTAACTGTTCAATTTATCAGCTGAAGACTCATCATTTTGGTTAAAAATTTGTTTTTCTTATTTAGTGGAAAACTAATTTTTCTTACTGGAATACACATTTATCATGCACACAAATCATGCATTTAAATAATTTTAATTTGGTATATTTGTTTATTCTATTGTATTTATTGTATATAAATTATTATTATTATATTTATATATTATTATTATTAATTATAATTATTATTACTTTTTCTCTTCCGTTTTTGGCTCAAATTTTTAAAAATATTTAACTCATGTTAAAAAGTTTAAAATTCATACTATTTTCCATATACAATCATTCTATTTTCAGGTATCAAAGAGATGACACCTGTTTTTTGGTGCTATTGTTTATATTTTTCTTACCTTGATAAGGGTACTGTATGAGTACCGAAACGCTGGTAATATAATTTTATTTTTTTATTTTCAATTTTCTTTTATTGTGATTTGATAATAATAAAAAAAAGAAGAAAGAAGGAAAAAGAGAAGGGAGGGGATGTGGTTGGTTGCTTTCTCATTTTTCTTTGCTCCTTTTTATTTTTGTCTGAAATTTTTGTTTTAAACAAATTTTTTTCAGATTACAATTGGAGAATTTTTGGTTTTTTAATTGTTGTCCAAATTTGCTTGCTGGATTCTTGTTTTTTTTACAGCAGTTTTCATCAATTTGATGATTGGTCGTTAAATAAGATTTTTAATTTGAATTTTAATCTAATATAAATTTCTTACATTTTAACTTTTTTTGGTTCAAATATCGACTATTATATTTTTTGTTGACAATTAATCTTTTTTAATTGAAAATTCAACTATTTCTTCGAAAGTTGAACTACTTTTTCAAAAATTTAGTTTTTTATTTGAAGATTCTTGATTTCTGTTAAAAAATTGTTGGTTGAAAATTCATATATCTGGTTACAAAATCGTATTTTTTAGTAGTCAAAAATCAATTTTCTTGGTTGAAAGATAAATGTTTTTGTTAATTCAATTATTTTGTAAAAATTGTATCTACTTGTAGAAAATTTAGGAATTTCTTGAGAGTTTTTTTTTTGCTTGCAAATGTACCTATCTATTCAATTTTGGTCTGCAATATTAAAAGAAAATTAATTTAAGGCAAATTTTTACCCTAGTTCAAAAATAAATTTTCTTGTTTAAAAAAATTAATGTTTTTTTTATTTCACTGTTTTGTTAATGTTAATAGACTTTCTAGAAACTTTACAATTTTATAAAAATAAAAACAATATTTTTTGGGTCTAAAATTCAATTGTTTTAATCGAAAATGGGCGGAATATTTTAACATTTAAGTAACACATTTATTAGCTTGTTACAAATTTAACTATACTGTTGAAAATTTTCATTCGTTAAAAATTCTCCCCTTTTTTTTGAAAATTAATTTGCTTAACTAAAAATCTTCCTATTTCATTCTTAGTGCAGATTTTGTATTTTTTTTATTAATATTACCTTTTCTTGTAAAAAATTAATGTTCTTTATTAAAATATCATATATTTAATTAAAAACTAGTTTTTTTGTTATTGACAATTAATTTTTTCAATTTAAATATAATTATTTAATTTCACTATATTTATATTTTTGGTTTAAAATTTCCCATTTGATTGAATTTAAACTCTGCATTAAAAATTAAAATTTGGTTAAAAATTCTTTTTCTTCTGTTTTAAGAAATTAATTTTTCTTAATTTAAAATGTATGTTCCATTTCTCCATGTTAGATACTAAAAAATTCAAATGTTTGGTTGAAAACTGAACTATTTTTAAAAAATTCATTCTTTAAATTTAAAACTGATTTTTCTAAGCAAAAATTTAAATATTCCATTTTTGATTGTAAATTAATTTTTTTTATTGAAAATTCCACTAATTAGTTAAAAAGAAATGTATTATAATAAAAATTCCTCTTGATCTGTAAAAATTTAACTTTCGTTGAAAATATATTTTTTTGGTTGCAATTTTTTTTTTTTTAAATAAGTTTTTTCCAGCTGAAAATTTAACTATTGTATTTTTGATTCAAAATTGATCTTTTTTAGTAAAAATTCAACTGTTCCATTCTCAGTTAAAAATTTATCGTTTTTAATTGAAAATTTAATTCTTTGAGTTCCAAGTTGAAGTGCTTGGTCAAAAATTTAGTTTTCAAGTTGAAGATTCTTGATTTTAGTTGAAAATGGTTTATTTGAAAATCAAAGTATTTAATTGAAAATTAGATTATTGGTTGAACAATAATTTTTTGAATAAATATTTAACTATATTATTTTTTTTTAATTTGGTCTTTTTTAGTTGAAAATTCGTTTCTTTTGTCGAAATTACATTTTTTGAGAAATTAAAACTTCGTACTCGCAAATGCATATTTTTGTTTGAAAGTTGAACTATTTTGTTAAAAATTCCTTTTTTTTCGAAAATTAATTTTTTTACCGATAATTTAAAAATTTTATTTTTTATTGTAAATTTGTCTTTTATAGCTAAAAATTAAACTATTTGGTTAAAAAGGCATGCATTTAAAAAAAATTCTTCAGCTGAAGTTTTTTGAAAACTCGTATATTTGGTTTAAAATTCGTAGGTTAAAAGCTCATCTACTTTAATAAGAGCAGAAGTTTTTTAATGTGAGAAATATTTCTTGATTAATGATTCCCCTTTAGGATTTTTTAAAATAAAAAAATCTAATTCGAAAATAAAAAAAATGAGGGAAAGGTTTTTTACAAAAAGAGATGAATTTTCAGCAGAGAAAGAAATTTTGGTAAGCAAATAGTTTAATTTTTGAAAAAGTAAAACAAAATTAGTTATAAATAAGAAAGGTACGTTTATAACCAAGTGGCTGCTCTTTCAAGGAATTGTAACAAATTTCTAGCGAAACATTTGAATTTCCAATCTTCAAAGACGAATTTTTAAACAAATGGTCCAATTTCCAAACAAAATTTTATTTAATTATAATCTTAGCAGTTTTTTTTATAAATAGTGGAATTTTTAAACAAAAAAGGATAATTTTTTAGAACCCAATTGAATTTAGAATCATGAACATTACTACAAAAAAAAAGAATTTACAAATTTCAAAGACGAATTTTCAACAAAGTAGTTGAATTTTTAAAAAAAAAAGATGATTTTTTTAACAAGTTGGACGAGATTTCAAAAAGCTAATTAAAGTTTCAACAAAATACTCAGTTTTGAACAAAGAATAGTCAACAAGGAAAAAAAATCTAAAATATTTTTGAATTTCTGCCTTTCTGCATTTTTCTGCCAGTAAAGATGAATAGCAAAATACATACATTCTTAACCAAATAGTTGAATTTTTAATTCAATAAGTTATATTTTTAACCTATAACGTAATAGTTTAATTTTCAGATAAAAAATCAATTGTCAACAAAAAAGTGAATTTTGAACAAAATTATTAAATATTCAACCAAAGAAATTAATGTTTAACAAATAAGTTAAATTTTCTACCAATAAATATAAATCATCAATGAAAAGTTCAATAGTTTAATAGAATATTTTAATTTTTATCAAAAATTTTATCAAAAATGAACAAATTAATTTGGAATCAAAAAGATTAAATTAAAAAAAAACTTTCCACGAAAAATGGATTAGTTAAGTTTTCAGTTAAAAATTAATTTTCAAACAAACAGATTAAATTTTAACAAAATGGATTAAATATTCATAAGAAATAAAACTTTTGCTCCAAAAATTGTGTAGTTAAATTTTTAATTAAAAATATTAATTTTTCAATGATAAAAAATTAATTTTCTGTTACAGAAGAATAATTTTTAACAAAACACATAAAATGTCAAATAATTATTTTAATTTTAAATCGAATTTCAAAACAAAAAGGTTAATTAACAAAATGTGCAACAGAATAGATGAATTTTAAATTAAAAAAGATAAATTTACGAGAAAATACAGTAGCGTTTTATTTTAAGTTACACAAATAACTTTTGAACGAAATATTTAAATTTTAAACCAAAACGATTAAATTTCCATTAATAAAAAGATCGACGAACAATGAAATAGTTCAATTTTTACTTTAAAAAAAATTAATTTTCAATAAAAAAACTGATTTTCATCCAAATAAATGAAATTGTAACCAGATCGATTTTTTATTCACCAAATAAAATAAATTTTTAACGAAACAGTTCAATTTTCAACCAAATAGATGAATTTCTTACCATAAAGATTTAATATCCACAAAATACAAAACATTTCGACGAAAAATCGAATATTTACATTTTACGTTGAAAAAATTAATTTTCAATGATAAAAAATATTTTCTACCAGAAAAGAATAATTTTTTACATTAAATACATGGATTTTAAAATACATATTTTAATTATTAATTGAATTTTCTACCAAAAAGGTTAATTTTCTGCAAAAAAGACGAATCTTCAACAAAAAATGGATTTTTAAGATTAAATAGAATAGTTTAATTTCGAGTTTGAGAAATAAATTTTCAACAGAATACCTTAATTTTTAATTAAAAAGTTATATTGCTACCAAAACAATACAAATTTTAAACAAAATAAATCGACGCAAAATGCAATAGTTCAATTATTAGTTAAAAGTTAATTTTTTATCAAAAAAGTTAATTTCCTATAAAAAATAATATTTTTTAACAAAGTACATAAATTTTCAAGCAAAAAGATTATATTGCTACTGAAAAAGACAAATTTTCAACAACAAATAGAATAGTTTAAATTAAAATTAAAGAAATAAGTTTTTAGGAAATAAAATAAATTTTTAACAAAACAGATAAATTTTCAACAAATATAAATAAATTTTCATAAAAAATAAACAATTATGACGAAGAATTGAATAGTTGATTTTTTAGCTTAAAAAATTAGTTAATAAATAAATTTTTAACTAGGAAAGATAAATTCAAAAGAAAAAATATAATATTTTAAATTTAAGTTAGAGAAATAAGTTTTTAAAGAAATAAAATAAATCAAAGAAATGAAATTTTTACCAAAAGGATGAATTTTCTACATAAAATGAATAACTAAACAAAAATACCTGAATTTTCAATCAAACGAGTTATATTGCTACCAAAAAAGACATATTTTTAACAAAATTGATGAATTTTCACATAAAAAATATAAGTTTTGAGGAAAAAATAGAATAGTTTAATTTTAGGTTATAGAAATAAGTTCTTAACTAAATAAAATTAATTTTCAACGAAATATTTCAATTTTCAACTCAACAGACATATTTTGAACAAAAAAGATTAATGTGCATAAGAAGAATTTTTGAAGAAAAATTGAATAGATGAATTTTTAGTTAAAAAGTAATTTTCACTAATAAAAAACTAATTTTCTATCAAAAAGGAATAATTTTTAACAAAATATATGAATTTTCAAAAAAAAATTTTAGGTTTTAATGGAGTTTGCTACCACAGCGGTTAATTAATAATTTTAAGTGAGTAAAATAAGTTATAATAAAATAAAATAATTTTAATTGAAATAGTTAAATTTTCGACCAAATAAATGAATTTTCTATTAAAAAGATTAAATTTCTATCAAAAACAAATTTCGACAAAAGATTTAGTGGAAAAAATTAATTTTCAATAAAAACGGTAATTTTCAACCAAGAAAAATTAATTTTTCATAAAAAAACTGCTTTTCTACCAATAGGAATAATTTTTAACGGAATGTATACATTTTTGACCTTTTAGTTGAATTTTCCATTGAAGAAGCTTATTGTTCAAATAAACACGATATACATATTTAGTTAAAAAATTAATTTTCAATAAAAAAGCAAATTCTGAACCAAAAAGATTAATTTAAAATAAATACATGAATTTTCAAACCAAATAGTAAACATGAAATAGTTAAATTTTTAGTTAAACATTAATTTTCAGTTATAAAGAATAATTTTCTACCAAAAATGAATAATTTTTAACAATCTATATGAATTGTCAAAAAAATATTTATGTTTTTAATGAAATTTTTTTATCACAGAGATTAATTAATAATCTTAAGTGAGAGAAATAAGTTATGACCAAATAAAATAATTTTAATTGAAATAGTTACATTTTAGACCAAAAAAATGATTTTTCTATTAAAAAGATTAAATTTCTATAAAAAAAATTTCGACAAAAGATTTAGTGGAAAAAATTAATTTTCAATAAAAATGGTAATTTTCAACCAAGAAAAATGAATTTTTCATAAAAAACTACTTTCCTACCAATAGGAATAATTTTTAACGGAATATATAAATTTTTAATTGAATTTTTGACCTTGTAGATGAATTTTCCATTGAAGATTATTGTTCAAATAAGCCTGATATACATTTTTAGTTAAAAAATTAATTTTCAATAAAAAAGCAAATTCCGAACCAAAAAGATAAATTTTTTAAAAAATACATGAATTTTCAAACCAAATAGTAAACATGGAATAGTTAAATTTTGAGTTAACAAAATAATTAAAAATGTTATTGACAAAATAGTTCAATTTTGAACAAAAAATATGTTGTGACTAAAACCTGAATTTAGATGATCTACTTGTAAAATAAATAACTTATTTATATTTTTGGAAGCATTTCAAAAATTTGTTTTTCATTTGACCCTCGGCTTTAAGAAAAATGAAAATCCTTTTTATAAAAGAGAATGCAAATCCATAAATATACAAAAAGAGAAGATTCGATTTACAAAGAGGAAGTATCAGAGTCGAAATTGGAGATGTGGGTATATTCCACCTTTGGGAAATAAGGGTGAGACTCGTGTGTGGGCTGACATTTTCTTTGCTGCTAGAAAGCAATGATTTTCCGATGAAAGTTTTCCTTCTCTTAGCTGACACCAGTTTGTTGGAAACTTTTCCACAATTCGTATACCTTTTTCAACTCTGTACGCGTTTCCTGCCTCATTTCGCTCCCTGCCCTTGAAAGCAGATGCTTCTGCCACCCACTATTCATGAGAATGGGAGCAAAAATGATGGTTTCCTCTCGCATCTAATTTTTCTATCCCAAATTCCCTTCTACTCAGAAGCAGTGTTTTCTTCTCGCTTTTGAACCTCGTTTAGCGAATTCTAAATCCAAACCAGTTTATCCAAATTAGCAAACAATTCATCAGGAAAAGCATTATCATTTTCTAAATGAAGAAAATTTAATTTTTGATGATTAAGCTCTCTTAACCTTTAAGTGTGGCCGTGCGGTCACTTTCCCATTCATCACTTTTCCTTACTACTTTTCTTCTCACCCACAATAACCTACTAGCCATTCCTTCAGTCCCCTTCCTCCCTTACAATCATTTCCCGTTCTTTTATTCACTTCTACTCCCCCCCCCACTCTGATTTACTCTTACTTCCTCTACCCACTATCTCCTTATTTGCTTTCAATTTCTCTACTCATCCCTTTCATAATTTTCCCTATTTCTCATAAATTCCATCCACTAACTCCACAACAGTTACCCTACATTCCCGAGCCTAATTTTGCAACTTTGACTCTCCTCACATGCTCTTTTTCTCCCTCCACTCACTTACCTATTTACACTTTCCCTTTCCTACTTTCCTACTTACCCGCAACACCCTACTAGCCCTTCCTTTACTTTCCTTACTACCCTGCCTTCTTTAAAATCATTTCCCTTGTTTCCCCTCTCTTCTCCTACTTTTTCTACCTGATTTCCTCTTACTTACTCTACCTACCAGCCCTTGATTTCCTTTTAATCCCTCTGCTTATCCTTCCGTAATTTGTCCCACTTCTCATACATTCCTTTCACTACTACTTATTTTCCCTTCCTTTTCCTCATTTCTCTGACATCCTCTTTCCTTATTTCTCCTACTTACCATATACCCATTACCCCTCAATTACACTAAACTCATCGGTCCTCATTTTTCCTTCTTTTAATCTCATCACATACCATTGTTCACTTTTCCAGCCATTACATTCCCTTTACTACTCTCATACTCAACCGCTATACCCTATCAGTCATTTATTTACTCTCCACAACCCACACCCGCCCTTATTCTCCATTCACTCACTTTCTCATTCACACTTTCCTAATTACGCACAATATACCACTAGCCCTACCTTTACTTCCCTTACTACCCTCCCTCCTTTAGAATCATTTCCCTCTTACTTACTCTACCTACCAGCCCTTGATTTCCTTTGAATCCATCTGCTTATCCTTCGATAATTTGTCCTACTTCCTATGCATTCCTTTCACTAACTCCGCAATAATTACTCTACTTCTTTTTCCTTCCTATTCCTCAATTCCTGAATTCCGCTTCGCTTATTTCTCCCATGTTCCCTGCATACATAATTTCTTAATCAACCTAAATTCCCGTGCCTAATTTTCCACACTTTCCTTTAGTACTTACCTACGTACCCAAAATACCCTACTAGCCCTTACTTTACTGCCCTCCTTTAGAATCATTTTCCCTGATTCCCCTCAATTCTCCCATTTTTCCTCCCTAATTTCCTCTTAGCCCCTGATTTCCGTTTAATTCCTCTACTTATGCTTTCCATCATTTTCCTACTACCCATACGTTCCATTCACTATCTCATTAACACTTAAACTACTTCTTCCACTTCCTTTTCCTAATTTTCCTGACTTCCCCTTTCCTTATTTCTCCTATTTACCATGTATTCAATATCCCTCAATTACCCTAAACTCATCAGTCTTTATTTTTCCTATTACTCCTCTCATCACATGCCATTTTTCTCCCTCCACTCACTTTTCCAGCCATTATATTCCCTTTCCTACTCTCATTCTCAACCGCTAT
The DNA here is from genome assembly GCA_035041075.1 of Acraspis erinacei. Classification (NCBI taxonomy): domain Eukaryota; kingdom Metazoa; phylum Arthropoda; class Insecta; order Hymenoptera; family Cynipidae; genus Acraspis; species Acraspis erinacei. The sequence continues at coordinate 43,047,873 of JAWWLR010000127.1, forward strand.
ACCCTAACAGTCCTTCAGTTACTCTCCACACTGCCCTACCTCCTTTACAATCATTTCCTCAGCTTATGTTCACTTCGCCAACCCTTCCTTCCTACTTTTCTCTTATTTCGTCTACCCTACTTCTTCTAATTACCGTCCAATAACTCTTCAACCCTTACCCTAATCCTTTTTCTTTTCTTTTCTTCAATTTTCTTACTTCCTTCTTCCTTATTTCACATACCTCACCTGCAAAAAAGATCCCTTTATTAACCCACATCCTTGTTTCTTATTTTTCCTACTTCCACGCTCCTTAATACCGTTTCTATCGCTAGCGTCATTTTGCCCTAAATTCTCCTACTTACGCTTCACCAATTTTGCTCATTTTCCCTACTTACCCGCAAAACCTTACTGGCCCTTCATTCACTGCCCTTACTGCTCTCCTTCCTTTCGAATCATTTTCCCTGATTCCTCTCACTTCTCCTATTTTTCTTCCCTAATTTCATCTTAGCCCCTGATTTCCGTTAATTCCTCCATTCATGCTTTCCATCGTTTTTCCTACTTCCCATACATTAATTCACTATCTCCCTAACACTTAAACTACTTCTTTCCCTTCCTTTTCCTCATTTTCCTGACTTACCCTTTCCTTATTTCTCCTATTTACCATGTATCCATTATCCCTCAATTACCCTAAACTCATCAGTCTTCATTTTTCCTACTACTCCTCTCATCACATACCATTGTTCTCCCTCCCCTCACTTTTCCAGCCATTATATTCCCTTTCCTAGACTCATACTCCACCGCTATACCCTAACAGTCCTTCATTTACTCTCCACACTGCCCTACCTTCTTCACAAGCATTTTCTCAGCTTATGCTCACTTCTCCAACCCTTCCTTCCTGCTTTTCTCTTATTTCGTCTACCCTACTTCTTCTAATTACCGTCCACTAACTCTTCAACCCTTACCCTAATCCTTTTTCCTTTCTTTTCTTCAATTTCCTTACTTCCTTCTTCCTTATTTCGCATACCTCACCTGCAAAAATTATCCCTTTATTAACCTACATCCTTGTTGCTTATTTTTCCTACTTTCACGCTCCTTAATACCGTTTTTCTCTCTCCCCTCATTTTGCCCTCAATTCTCCTACTTACACTCGACCAATTTCCCTCGATTTCCCTACTCTCCTACCTTCATTTCCTCTTTTTCCCCTTTATTTTCTCTCTTGCATTTCCCTACAATTCCTGCACTTTTACCTCTCCTAAGTTCCCCTTCTTTCTCTACTTTCTCATACTTTCTCACTTCATCTCATTTCTACTGCTTCCAATCTGCTCATTCTATCCACTAAATTAATCTAATTCCCTTTCCCTACGAAATCATAAAAAAACTGTTAATCAAAGAGTTAATAATAATATAAAAATTAAACTAAAAAATGGTTTATTGACTGCGTATTTGATAGACTTAAAAACTCGAACATTCTCTTAAAAGAAGAAGCATGTTAGTAAATATTAAATTCTACCCAGGTTTGAATCTAATTCGCTGAGGTCAATTGGATTAGATACAAGTATTTTCATCAAAGTCGTAATTGGCAATCAAGAGCATAAAGTTACTCTTTACAGAAAAATCAAATCATATCGATTTTTTTTATCTTTTTTCTAGCTCTTAATCAACTTCTGGAATAAAAAGTACCTTTGGCTCTAGAATTTTTAACCAATTGTAATAAAATAATAGCAAAATGTTGATACAATAATATCATATAATAACGCAATATTAATAATCAAAAATGCCTTTACTGTTATCATTTTTGAATAACTGTCGTTTAATTTCAATGGAATTTAATATTACTTAGATTAAACGTCAAGAGCTGGCTTTGATTGTATTAGCCTTAATTTTAAACTCGTTTTATATTGATACGAGCAAAAATAGTGCACTGATTTTAATTTTAATATTAATTTTAATTTTAATTTCAATTTTAATTTCAATTTTAGATCGTTTTTTTTATATTCTTTATTTTAAAAATAGTGTTAAGTGTACTTCTTTTTAATGATTCAATTTTAATGATTAAGAATGGAAAATTATAATTATTATGATCTTTAAATACAAATTTTTAAATTTTATTAATTTTGAGGATCAAGAGTCACATTTTCATTTATCCGTCTTTCACAATGAAATATTACAAATTACATGATTTCTAATAGTAAATATTAAAACTTTGAAAATTTTAAAATTGGAAATTTTCAACATTAAAAACTCTTTATTTAAATATTTACTGATAGTTACTACTTAATTAAAAATTCTTGAATTTTGAAAATAAAAATGCTTAAATTCTCATGAGTTTGTAAATCAAAATTCAAGAATTGAATTCTTTGGTTTTCTATTCATGTTTGTGTTTTGATTTGTATTTTTCTTATTTTTATTTTTATATTTTTTATATTTTTTAAATATTTTTTTATTTCTGCTTCTTTTTCTTTCTCCTTTCCCTTTATTTCTGTTTCTATTTGTATTTGTAGTTTTATTTGTATTATTGTTTTGCTTTTTCCTGCTGTTTCTTTTTCTTTTTGCTTCCCTTTTCTTTGTAGTTGTATTTGTATTTTCGTTTTATTTTTATTTTCATTTCTTTATTTCTTTCTATATCTTTTTATTTTTTTTCATTTTTTCTACTTTTTCTCCTTTCCTTTTCTTTGGATTTGCATCTGTGTTTGTGTTTTTATGCGTATTTATTTTTGTTTGCATTTGTATTTGTATTTGTATTTTTTGTTTCATTTTTCTCTTTCTCTGTCTTTCCCTTTTTCATTTTCCCTTTCTCTTTATTATATTACTTCACTTTGTCTTCTTTTCTTTTTCCTTCTTTGTATTTGTATTGGTATTTGTGTTTCTGTTTTTATGTGTATTTGCATTAGTCATTTTTGTGTGATTGTGTTTTTCTTTTTCCCATATTTTTTTCTTTTTGTCTTTCTGTCCCTCCTTCTTTTTTATTTCTGCTTCGTTTTCTTTCTCCTTTCCTTTTCTTTCTATTTGTATTTGTATTTGTATTCGTTTTTGTATAGGTATTTTAGTTTTGATTTTTCTGTTCCTTTTTCTTTTCTTTGTATTTGCATTGTATTTCTATTTGTATTTGTATTTTTGTTTTGCCTTTACTTTTTCTTTCTTTTCCTTTTTACTTTACTTTTGTTTGTATTTGTATTTGTTTCTTCTTTTTTTTCTTTTTCATTTGCTTTTTCCCTTTCTGCTTCTTTTTCTTTTTTTCTTTTTGTATCTACGTTGTTATTGTGCTTGTGTTTCTATTGGTATTTGCATTAGCAATTTTTTTTAAATTCTATTTTTCTTTCGCTTTTTCCCATTATTTTCTTTTTGTCTTTCTGTTTCTCCTTCTTCTTTTCTTTCTGCTTGTTCTTCTTTCTCATATCCTTTTCTTTGCATTAGTATTTTTGTTTTGTCTTTTCTTTTTCTTTCTTTTCCCTTTTACTTTCCTTTCCTTTCGTTTGTATTTGTATTTGTTTTTTCTTTTTTTTCTTTTTCCCTTTCTGCTTATTTTTCTTCCCCTTTTACTTGTATTTATATTTTTATTTCTATTTGTAATTGTATTTTTCCTTTTCTTTTTCTTTTTCTCTTTCTTCTCCTTTTTCCCTTTCTCTTTAGTATATTGTTTCTATTTCTATTTTCTTCTTTTTTATCTCCTTTTTTATTTGTATTTGTGTTTTTATTGGTATTTGTATTAGTAATTTTTGAAAATTGTATGCTTCTTTGACTTTTTCCCATTCCTCTTTTTTCGTCTTTCTGTCTCTCCTTATTTTTTACTTCTTCTTTTCTTTATGTTTGCATTTGTTTTTTCTCTTTCTTTTTCATTTGCTTTTTCCCATTCTTTTTCTCTTTCTCTTTATTCTTCGTTTCCTCTTTCTGCTACTTTTTCTTTCTTCTTTCCTTTTCCTTGTATTTGTATTTTTGTTTTGCTTTCTCCTTTGCTTTCCTTTTTATTTGTATTTGTATTTGTGTTTGCATTTGTATTTGTATTCTTATGTCCATTTGTATTTGTATTTTTTGTTTTCTTTTTCTCTTTCTTCTCCTTTTTCCCTTTCTCTTTAGTATATTGTTTCTATTTCTATTTTCTTCTTTTTTTATCTCCTTTTTGTATTTGTGCTTGCGGTTTATTGGTATTTGTAGAAATAATTTTTTAAACTGTATTCTTCTTTGGCTTTTTCTCATTTCTCTTCTTTTTGTCTTTCTATTTTTCCTTATTTTTTTCTTTCTTCTTTTCTTTATAGTTGTATTTGTTTTTTCCTTTCTTTTTCATTTGTTTTTCCCATTCTTTTTCTCCTCCTCTTTATTCTTCTTTTCCTCTTTCTGCTTCTTTTTCTTTCTCCTTTCCTTTTCTTTGTATTTGTATTTGTCTTTTTATTTTTGTTTTGCTTTTTATTTCTTTGCTTTTCTTTGTATTTCTATTTGTATTTCTTTGTTTATTTGGATTTCTCTTTTTCGTTTTATTTTCCTTTTTCTTTCTGATATTTAAACTTAAGAATTCCTATTTAATGAAACAAATTTATGTGAAAAACTAATTTTATTATATATTAAAATGATTTAATGTAATGAACTGTCTAACTGGGTGGAAAAAAATGAAGAGACAACACAGCGCGCGCAATAAGTGAATGAATGCTTTTGAAGATTATTATTATTAATTAAATTAAATGTGTGCAGGAAATGAAAATTTCGAGTTAAATGAGAGAAAAAGTCCAATAATTTGACCAGTCTCAAAGTAGCCTTGTGAATGATAAAACACGTTCTAATACTTCATTACCTGGATTACAGATCGTGCAAGCATCCACCTGGCTACTATACACACGCGACATAAACAAAAAGAATAAAAAAAAAATTAGTCCGAGAATCTAGAGCTATTTACTACTCTATTTCCCTGGTATCCGTGAGAGAATTTAATATCACATTATCACGTGCCACAAGAAAAAAACTTAGTAAACTTTGATCCATGGCTTTGCAATCTCTAGCCTGGATATTTTAGTGCAAATGAGTTTCCATATAGTGAGAGTCACGTTCTGGACTAAAAGTTTATAGATTATTGTTATTAATGGTGAAATATTCCAATTTTTTCTGCCTGATATTTTTCCTTTTATTTTAAAATTAGGGACAGCTGATGATAATGCGTTCGTTAAAGCCGAAGGAGCTTTAACAAAAGAGAATTCACAATCATGAAATTACCGTTGTCGATTTGTTTACCTTTAGTTTTAAAATTCCTGCACATTTGTAGGGGAAATATAAAGACCGAGCGCGAACCGCTTGCCAAACATATTGTCGAACGCGAAGCGCGAGAACTGTCACACAGAGGGGGGGATGCACTTTTTCGTTAAAATATGTCCGGAGTCGTCAATTTTTGTACAATTTTGAATTTCAAAAAATAAAGTTCATTAAATTCTGAAGAGCTTCACGCTCCAAACTTTTGTCTCCTGTATTTGTTTATTAATAATTTTTACACTAAAAGTACGGAAAAACTGAAATTTTGTACATAAAAATTGTTTATGCTTCAATAACTGATTAGGTAAACTTTATACTGTCCTTTAATAATGTTTAGGGACTCATAGAATAAAAGTAATTTGTTCATTATTCCGTTTATTTGTTATAAAAAAATTTTACGAACAAATTAGCAAGTTGTCTTATTATTGTAAACAATAGTTTTTCTTTGCTAAAAGTGCTTCATATTAAGGTAAGAATGATATTTGTTTACAAAACTTACTGAAAAATTGTTAATAGCCATTGTTATAAACAATTATTGTTGCAAAATATTAAAATTTGAGTTTTCTTCAAATTATAATTTCCTTTAGTCGCCAGAACGACTTCCGGTATTCCTCAAAAGTAATAAATATTGATTAATATTTGATCAAAGATAACCATTTAAATGTTTACAAACCAATTATATTTAAGAATGAAAAATTTTGGCCCTTTCGCATCGAAAAAAATTTTTTTGCACTGAAAATGTTTTAAGCTGTTGGACGAATGTTGGCAGTTTCAGGAATATCTATATCCATTCTGACCATCAATGAAAATATAAATTTGATAAAACCTTAAGTTTAAATATTTTGTGACAAGAATTGTTAATAACAGTGATTATTCTTAACTTTTCTCATATTTTGTGATTAGCAGTCATTCGTTCAATAGCTGAAAAAAATTCCAGTACAAAAAATTTTATATGCGAAGGGGCCAACATTTTAAATTTGTTTATCTAATTTGTTTCTAATAATTTCAATTGTTATATTTTACCAAATATTATTAAATATTTATTATTTTAAAGAATATATAAAGTCATTCTGGCGATTGAAGGAAATTATAATTTGGAAAAATCTCAAATTATAATATTTTGCGACAAGAATTGTTTATAACAATGGTTATTATAAACTTTTAAATTAGTTTTGTAATTAAATGTCATTCCCACAATAATATGAAGCACTTTTAGTACACAACAAAATTACCGATAATAACACTATTTGTCAATTTGTTCATATAATTTTTTTGTAACAAAGAAATGGAATTATAAACATATTATTTGTATTCTATATGTCCCTATACCTAAACATTCATTTAAAACAATATAAAGTTTTCCTGATCAGCACGTGTTTCCAAGGAGGGGTACTGAGGGGAAATGAGTAAAGAAAATAAGGGTTGGGGGTAAGGATAGGGAAAGTAACGGAAAATAAATTTAGGGTAGGTAACGTAAGTGAGAAAAATTAGGAGCGAAAAAATAGGAAAAGTGAAAGAAATTGAGGGAAGGAGGAGTAAAGTAAGTAAGAGAAAATGAGAGAAAGGAAAGTAAGGACAATATGGAGAAATAAGTTACGGGAAAGTAGATGGAATAAGATAAGGGAAAGATGGGGAATTCACGAGATTTTAGTGCAGTAAAAGTAGGGGAAATACGGGAAAGGAGAGTAGGAAAAAGAAGAGGTGACGGCAATTTGTAGGTTAAGTGAAGTGAAATAAGGGAAGAAAGGTAGAGTAAGTAAAGAGTGGAAGTAGGAAAATGTAGGGAAAATAAGGGGTGGATGAGTAGAAGAAATTGGGATGGGTAAGTAGAAGAGTTTTTGAAAACGAGATTGCGGAAGTAAGTGCGAGTGGTAAGAGGGACAGTAGAGGAAATGAAAGGAAATAAGGGGTGAAGAAGTAGGAGCAGTAAAGAGAAATAAGAGGAGGTTAAGTAGTAAACGTAAAAAGAAATAAGACGATGGAAAATAGAGAGAGAGTGATGGAAAATAAGCGAAGGATAATGACAGGAAATACGGGGACATAAAGAAAGGAAAAATTAAGCGATATAAGAGAAGGGAAACGAGGGGTACTTCCCCTCTCACAAGAGGAAGCAGGTGATGTAAGGGGAAATAAGAGGAGCAGCGAAAATAAAAGAAAAATGGGGAGGTGAAATAGGGGGAGCGTGGTAAGTCGAAAATGTGAGGAATGGAAAAGTAGAAAGAGTGAAGGTAGATGAGAGGATGTAGGGTACGTGACTGGAGGGGAACTAATGAAAGGGACGTTCATGACGGATGGAATGTAGGAGAAATTAGAAAAAGGGAGTAGGAGATGTGCGTGTATGTGTGCGCGCGCGCCGCGTGTGTGTGCGCGTGTATGTGTGTGTGTGTGTGTGTGTGTGAGTATGAATGGGAAAGTAAAGGACATTATTAGAAATGAGGGTTATTAACAAAGGGAAAGTGACAGTCGGGGAAGAAGTGGGGAAACTGAGGGGAAATAAGTAGAGGGAAAGAAGCATAAATTCAGTTAGCTGGAAAAGCAACGAACGGGCGAATTAAAGGATGAAGACGTTGTCGAAGGAGAAGGGTTAAGAAAGTGGTAGGGGAAGTCGTGAGTGTAGCAGGAGTAGGGGGGGGGGATTATTTAAAAAACTTTCCTTTTTTTTTACTTCTTGTCAGTTTTAAATTATATTCTAAATCAATAAATTTTTTGGTAGAGGACTCTTTTATATCAAAATCCGTTTTCTGAGATTAAAAATTTTCTGAAACTTTCCTTCCTTCTTGAATTATTATCGCGAGCGTGACTATCCTAAGACTTGCAAAAAAAGTAATAAAAAAAAACTGCTACTGGGCATACATAAATGAAATTTTATGAAAATTAATTTGGATCCACAAAATTGGATTTTTAAGTAATAACAACCATTAAGTTTATTATCGAGATACTTATTGTAAATTTTTGCAAAAATGAATAAGCACGGCCTTATCAAATAAAAATTTATTATATAGATGAATTTTTCAGAAAAAATTATTTGCTCTCGAACAAAAAAAAAAGGTTCAGTTATGAAAATAATTTTTCTTTTCTGTCTGGTTAATCTATCAAACTTTTTTTTATTATGTTTTTTTGACTCAAACATCTCGTTTATCAAAAGAACTTTATCTTTCATTTTTTCGCCTTTTTGGTGCAAATATTTGGGAACTTAAAACAAAGAAAGTATTTTTATAGACCGAAAATTTAAAATCAGATGGAAGTTTCAAACTATCTTCTTTTTAACAAAGCTAAAAAAATTCATTAGCAAGAAAAAAATCCATGGAATTAATGTAAGTAATGAAATTAGAAGAGAACGGTAAAGGATACGATTTAATTAAAGGTTGCAAGTGGAATAATTTTTCTATAATTAATTAGATTTCCAAGTTTGCTTTGTTGTCTTTGCAGCAAGAGACGAGGATATAATTTCCGGGAGTTAACTCGAAATTGCATGAAATACCTTACGATACAAGTAAGCAAATGAGAAACGTTCGACCTCCTTTTTCGTTTCTGCAGTAATTCACTTTTTGTTTGATAGTACTCACATTCTGAATATTTGATATTCCGAAGATGTAGCACTCAGACAAGAAAAGAAAGATAAAGTTGGTGAAGAGAAAGAAAATTCAAGGCGATTTCCATGTACGAATGTTTCAGGCAATGTCGGACCTTCTGCTTGGAGTCTTTTGCATGCCATTCACACTTCTTGGCCAGATATTGAAGAATTTCGTTTTTGGAAACGCGATGTGCAAATTGATACCCTATTTTCAAGGTAAGATCACCATTTTCGCAAACCTGGTTACAAAAATTGTTCTACATCTTAAAATAAAAGCAGAAAGATTTTAAATTAATAAAATTGAAGGATTTAGTCCCTTTTTCCAAAAGATTATCGTATAATTAAATAAAAAGGGGACTGTTTTAATTGTGGAAACAAAGAAAACTTCTACAATTTTTAACGAAATCGTTTTAAACTCTCAAAAAGTTTCAGTCTTGATGGTTAGTATTAGTTAGATTTAACTAGAGAATTTTAAATATAAAATTTACAAAATGGCGACTATTTTAATTTTTTAAACAAAGAAAACTTTTACAATTATTAACGAAATTATTTGAAACTCTTGGAAAGTTTTAGTCTTGACGGTTAATATGCTTTCGATTTAATTTGAGAATTATAAATATAAAATTTACAAAATGGCGTCTATTTGAATTTTTTTAACAAAGAAAACTTCTACAATTTTTAACGAAATTGTTTGAAACTCTCGGAAAGTTTCAGTCTTAATGCTACCGATGCTTTCGATTAAACTTGAAAATTATAAATATAAAATTTACAAAATGGCGACTATTTGAAATTTTGAAGCAAAGAAAACTTCTACAATTTTTAACGAAATTGTTTGAAACTCTCGGAAAGTTTCCCTCTTGAAGGTTCAGATGCTGTCGATTAAAATTGAGAATTATAAATATAAACTTTACAAAATGGCGGCTATTTGAATTTTCTGAACAAAGAAAACTTTTACAATTTCTAACGAAATTATTGGAAACTCTCGAAAAGTTTCAGTCTTGACGGTTAATATGCTTTCGATTTAACTTGAGAATTATAAATATAAAATTTACAAAATGACGGCTATTTGAATTTTTTAAACAAAGAAAACTTCTACAATTTTTGACGAAATTTTTTGAAACTTTCGAAAAGTTTCAGTCTTGGCGGTTCACATGCTTTCGATTAAACTTGAGAATTATAAATATAAAATTTACAAAATGGCGGCTATTTGAATTTAAATGTAAATATTCTTCTGTTTTCATGTTCAGAACACGAAACTGTTATTTTAAAAGAAAACCCCTTTTTTTACGCCTCCATCGAGAGAAAGAAAATCTTCTGGATTTAGTTCTATTTTTTTCTTTTTAATACTAACGAAACCCTAATCAAAAACTGTTTCAAATGTTAAAATAAAAGAAAGAAGATTTTAAATTCCTAAAATTGTAGGCCTCCGAAGGACACTATGAAGAAAAATATATCCATAGAATTTGAGATTCAACCATACAAATAAACCCTTACGTAACGTATCCAAATATCGTTTCAAATCTTAAAAGGAAAGAAGGCAGATATTTAATTAATAAAATTGTAGGATTTTGTCCCTTTTTCTTAGAGATGATCTTACAGTTGGACAAAAAGGGGACTGTTTTAATTTTCCAAACAAAGAAAACTTCTACATTTTTTAATGAAATTGTTTAAAACTCCCGGAAAGTGTCAGTCTGGATGATTAATATAGTTTAGATTTGACTTTAAAACAATAACTATACAATTTAAAAAATGGCCGCTATTTGAATATTCTAAACAAAGAAAACTTTTAAATTTTCAACTTAATTACTTAAGTCTTAAAAAAAAGTTTCAATTAGGAAATTTATGAGGTTTTTTATATGAATACATAAGAATGAAAAATAGAAAAGGACTTTGAATAATAATCTAAAGAATAATATACGGAGATGATTTTTTTATGGTAAACAATCTTCTGTTTTTACACACAAAACCAAATTGTTATTAAAAAAGGTCGCACGTTTTATTATGCCTTCATCCACAAAAATAAAAAAGAGAATGAAATCCTAAAAAAAGTTATTTTATTTTTTTTACTAAAGAAAAGCTAAAAATTTTCTTTCCAAATATTAAAATAAAAGAAAGCATATTTGAAAGTCATAACATTGAAGGATTTGGTCTCTTTTTCTGAAAGAGGATAATAAAATTCAATAAAAGGTGCCATTTTTAAATTTTCGAAACAAACAAAACTTCTAAAATTTTTAAAGAAATTGTTTGAAACTCTCGGAAAGTCTCAGTGTTGGTGGTTAATATGCCTCTGATTTAACTTGAGAATTATAAATAAAAAAATGCACAAAAGGGGCTGGTTTAATTTTTAAAACAAAGAAAACTTGTTCAATTTTCAAATTAATGAAATAATGAAACAATTAAATTTTGTATGGTAAATATTCTTCTCTTTTTATGCCCAACAAACAAAATTGTTATTAGAAAAGTAAAAACCTTTTGTGACGCCTTTATCCACACATATACAATAGTGGATGAATTCATAACAAAGCAGTTTTTCGTTTAATAAAAAGTGGACTGTTTTAATTTTAGAAACACAGAAAACTTCTACAATTTTTAATACTTTAACAAAAAGGGGACTGTTTCAATTTTCTGAACAAAGAAAACTTCTACAATTTTTAACGCAATTGTTTGAAACATTCGGAAAGTTTCAGCCTTGATGGTTAATATGTTTTCGAATTAAATCGAAAATTATAAATATAGAATTTACAAAATGGCGGCTATTTGAATTTTCTAAACAAAGAAAACTTCTACAATTTTTAACGAAATCGTTTGAAACTCTCGGAAAGTTTCATTCTTGAAGGTTAATAATCTTTCGATTTAACTTGAGAATTATAAATATAAAATTTAGAAAATGGCGGGTATTTGAATTTTCTGAACAAAGAAAACTTCTACAATTTTTAACGCAATCTTTTTAAACATTTGTAAAGTTTCAGTCTTGACTGTTAATATGTTTATATGTTAATTATAAATATAAAATTAACAAAATGGCGGCTATTTGAATTTTCTGAACAAAGAAAACTTCTACAATTTTTAACGCAATTTTTTGAAACATTAGTAAAGTTTCAGTCTTGACTGTTAATATGTTTATATGTTAATTGTGGCGGCTATTTGAATTTTCTAAACAAAGAAAACTTTCTCAATTTTCAACTTACTGACTTGCAACTTGATGAAAGGTTTAATTATGGGATTATAAGGTTTTATATATGAAGAGACAAGATTGAAAACTGGAAAATGACTCCGAATAATAATCCAAAAAATAATATATCGAGATAATTTTTGTACGTAAATATTTCTGTTTTTATTTCTGGAAAACGATATATTTATTAAAAAAGGAAAAACATTTTGGGATGCCTTCATCCACAGAAATAAAATCGTACGTATGAAGTCCTAACAAAAGTTCTTTCTTTTTTAATACTAAAGAAAAATATATCCGAAGAACTTTGAGATGCAACCATACAAATAAAATCGTCCGGATGAAGTCGTAAGAAAAGTTTTCTTTTCTTTTTTAATATTAAACAAACCCTTAAGTAACGTAGCTGAAAATTGTTTCGAAGTTTAAAAGAAAAGAAGGCAGATTTGCAATTAACAAAATTTTAGGATTTGGTCCCTTTTTCTGAAAGATGATCGTACGGTTGAACAAAAAGGGGACTGTTTTAATTTTTGAAACAAAGAAAACTTCTACAATTTTTAACGAAATTGCTTGGAAATCCCAGAAAGTGTCTGTCTGGATGATTAATATACTTTCGATTTAACTTGAAAACTATAAATATAAAATTTACAAAATGACGACTATTTGACTATTCTAAACAAAGAAAATTTTTTCAATTTTCAATTTAATGGAAAACAAAATTGTTATTAAAAAAGTAAAAACCATTTATTACGCCTTCATTCACACAAATAAAGAAACCCTAACCAATTTTTTCCTTTTTCTGACAGACAGTCATAAAATTCAACCAAAATGGGCATTTTTTAATTTTCATAACAAAGAAAACTTCTACAATTTTCAAAGAAATTTTTTGAAACTTTCGGAAATTGTCTTTCTGGATGAATGATATGCTTTTGATTTAAATTGAAAATTATAAATTTAAAGTTTGCAAAATGGCTTCTATTTGAATTTTCTAAACAAAGAAAACTTTTTAAATTTCAAACACAATCAGTTGCAACTTAAGAAAGGATTAAGTATGAGGTTTTTTTGGATTAAATGAAGAAAAATATTTAAAGAGAATTTTGATATGGTAAATATTCTTTTTTTTCTGTAAAATGACATTGATATTAAAATATGAAAACTTTCTGTTTCGACTTGAACCGTTCGAATTGTCTGAATGAAGTCATTATAAAAGTTTTCATATATTTTTTAATACTAAATGAACCCTAACATAAAGTAAATAAAAATTGTTTAAAATTTTTAAATAAATTAGGGTAGATTTTAAATTCATAAAATTATAGGATTTAGTCCCTGTTTCTGAAAGATGATCGTATAATTGACAAAGGGGTTTCTTTTTATTTTCGAAAGAAAGAAAACTTCTAAAAATTTTCACTAATTTGTTTGAAACTTTTGGAAAGTGTTTGTCTCGATAGAGCGTATACTTTGATTTAACTTTAAAACAATAAATATAAAATTTAGAAAATGGCGGCTATTTGAATTGTCTATACAAAGAAAACTTTTACATTTTCAACGTAATCACTTGCAACTTGAGTTGCAATGCTAATCTGAAGAATAATATATCGAAAGATTTTTTTATTGTAAATTTTCTTACATTTTTAGGTTCGGGACGTTTCCTAGACAAATTTTAAATAATAATTTTTTTTTTAATTTGGAAAAAAATTTTTTTAATACTACAAAAGTCTTGCAAACTCGGCCCAAAAATAAACCGGGCTATTTTAAGGTAATTTTTTTCATTTCGTATTTTTTTTTTAATTCCAGGAGAATTTACAAATATTTTAAAAGATATTACAAATTTTCTGGAAGTTTTGAAAAAAATTTAAAGATGATTTATAAGTTAAAAATAATTTAAAAGATTTTTAACCAAATGTAGATTTTTGAGAATTTCGATAAAAGTGGGAATGCTTAAAATGATTTTTCATTGTATCTTATTAATTGTCAACGAAAAATTAAAAAAGATGAAAAAGATTTCTAAAATGTTCGAAAAAATGTGGAAGATTTCAAGAGAATTTTTACATTTTGGAAGTATATCCAATTTTTCTTTAAATTCGAGTTAATTCAAAAGAATTTTAGGAAATATTTAAAAAGAATCACAAACTGCTCACAAAAATAATGCGGCAGAGTTTTAGGTACTGTTATCAATTTTTCAAATTTTTCAGGAAAAATTCTAATTATTTTAAAAGCTATTTAAAATGCTTCGACGTTTTAAAAATAATTCAAGGTTATTTATGATTTGAAGAAAAGGAACCAAAACTTTAAATAAAAAATGTCTTTTTAAAGTTTAAAATAATTTTTTAAATCTCATAATTACTTCTCAAAGAAAATTCAAAAAGATTTAAAAAGAGTTCTACAAATTTTATGTAGATATGTATTGTATTAAAAATGTTTCTAAAAATAATAATCATTTAAATTTTTCAAACAAATATTTTCTTTTCAAAACCTTTCGAAATCACAGGAAAAAATTTAAGTAGCCTGAGTGAACATTTTCAAACCAATTAAATTGAAACTTGATAAAATTGCGGTTATTTTAATTTAAAGAAAAAGTAATTGAAGTTTCATATTTACTTACAAAATAAAAGAAGGTTAAAATATTGGATATTCTAATTAAAAAAATTTTAATTCTTCCTTCCAAATTACTTCTTTTACCCTTTTATTCATCAGCCTGCCCAGTGTCATTTGTTTGTACATTTACACCCATAGAAATTTAGTTTCATAAAACGTTAAAACCGATATTATAGTTTAATATAATCTTTTACGATTTAGGGAAATCCAGTATTTATATTAAAAAGTAATATAGTATTTATCAAGAAGCTATGA
>JAWWLR010000127.1:43086894-43103698 GCA_035041075.1 Acraspis erinacei
TCCAGGATGTCGTCACAAACATGAACCCACCCCCCTTTAGCGCTTAAACTACACACTTGCAAATACACCTTCAGATATTTTGGACTGAAAAAATAAGGTGTGTTGCTGAAAGATACAAAATAGGATTAATTTCTCCAAAGCCTCAGTCATAATTTAACTACAAGAAAAAAAAAATTGAAAAAAAAATATAGACAATCGGAGAAAAATCGTAAAGCTCATTGGGTTATAAAGACAAGAGAAATTCCGTATTTGTTTGTGAAAATAGCTAAAGCTCTCATTTATACTCCCTCGGTCGTAAAAAGTAGTTTTTTGCGCCCTAGGACGTTAAAAGTACTTTTTTCTGCCTAGGGAGTGAATAGTGACGCCAGAGGTAAATAATGAAAATTATAGATCTATTAGCTCGCATTTTACGATATTCAGCCCACTCATCGTCAAAACTGCAAGGAAATTTGGTTTGCAGATACTAGAATTTTGCGATCATTTAAGGAAAGTTAAATAATAAAATTACCGAAAAATAAAAATACCAAATCGGAAAATACCAGAATATTAAAATATGCGGAAAATAAAATTGCCGAACTGGAAAATTGCGAAATAATAAAATTCACGGTAATTAATAATATTACTGAATTGCAAAATTACCTAAATTGAACATTAAAAATAATTTGTAAAAATAATATTTCACTATTTTATTTTGTAATCAATAAAATATAATTATAAAAAATTTTAATTGTTTAATTTATGGAATTTTTCAATTTGGATATTTTATAATTCGGCAATTTGCTGTCGGGCATTTTATTATTCAGGAATTTTCCAATTCGGTAATATTAATAACTGCTGGGAATTTCATTATTTGGGAATTTTCAAATTCGGTGATACTGTAAACTGTCGTGGATTTCATTGTTCCGGAATTTTCCAATTAAGGAATTTTAGAATCTGGGAATTTTATTATTCAAGAATCTTATTCGTCGGGAATTTTCCAATTCGGTATTTTTATTTTTCTGCAATTTTATTATTAGCGAATTTTCCAATTCGATATTTTTATTTTTTGGAAATTTTATTATTCACGAATTTCATTATACGGGAATTTTCTATTTCGGGAATTTTACAGTGTCGGGAATTTTATTTTTTGTGATTCTTCGGTTTTCCCAAAATTACAGTAAATTACCAAAAATTTCTGAAAAATTCCGGAAATTTATAGAGATTTTAAAATTAAATTCTGGGTAATTTATCTTAGGTTACCATAAATTACCTGTAATATTACCATAAATTACCAAAAAAATTAATAAATTTCCGGAAATTTGTGAAAATGTTCAAAATTGAATTTTGGGTAATTTATAGTAAATTACTCAAAATTGAATTTTGGGTAATTTATAGTAAATTACCATATTAACTTTTAAAATTACGATAAAACACCAAAAATTTCCGGAAATTTATAGACATTTTTAAATTAAATTTTGGGAATTTATTGTGAGATATCATAAGTTACACGTAATTTTAACATAAATTACCAACAAATTTCATAAATTTTCGGAAATTTATTAAAAAATTTGAAAAAATTTAAGATTGGATAATTTATGGCAAATTGTTTATGGAAACCTGTAAAATTACCGAAAATTTTCATAAATTTCAGGACATTTATAGAAATTTTCAGATTCAATTTTCGGCAATTTATTGTAAGTTATCATAAATTGCCCATAAAAATGTCTGTAAATCATACAAATAATCCATTTGTTTCAAAAAATATCGTATGTGCCAAGGGGGAGAGGACATTCTTCAAATTTAAATTTCTTCCATAAGAGTTAAATTTTCAACTAAAGTGTTGACTTTTCAAATTGAACAGTTCAATGGTTTTAGAAAAGTTGGGTTTTAATGCCTATTTTTGAACAAAAGTGAATTTTAAAACAATTAGTTAAATTAAAAAATAAAAAAACATTACCCAAAATCAGTTGCATTTTCAGCGTCGTATTTAAACTTTCAAGCCAAAACGAGTTGTGTATTCAAAAAGCCAAATGCCCAACAAGGCAGTTAAATTTTCAAACAAAAAAAATTATTTTTTAAACGAAACTGTTGAACATTTAAAAAATCAAATGAATTTTCCACAAATCCAGAATGTTCAAATTTATGAAAAAAAATTAATTATAAACCAATACTCTGATAGTTGATATTTTAACTACAACGATTTGGATTTTGAATAAAAAAGAGTTGAATTCTACCCAAAAAATTGATTTTCAACAAGAGCTGAATCGCCCTCCAAAACCAATTAATTTGTAATTAAATAGTTAAATTTTCCAAACAAAAATACGAATTAGATTGAAAAATAGATAAAAAAGATTAATATGAATAGATGTATAATAAAATGAGATAGCGAAGAGGCTATTGAGAAAAATAGAAGCAAATTTATATTGAAAGAGATAAAAAAAGATTGATTTGGAGAGACAGAGGATAGGGCGAGATAGAGCGAAATGAGATTGAAAAAGGTATAGGGAAAATAAGATTCACAGAGAGATAAAAAGTGATTTACGCGAATAAACATATTATAGGATGGGATAGAAAACAGGGTATTGAAAACAAAAATTTCAAGTAATAATAATTACATCATAATAGTTAATTATTAATTAATTATAATAATTAATTAATAAAATAATAATTAATTATAATAATAATTTCAAGTAACAAAGATACTGTGATATAAAGAAGAGAAGATTCAAACAGACAGAAGGGAATATAGAGTGATAGAATGATAGAAAACTACTGTCGTAGTTAGATAAAGAATAAGGTAGATAAAAGAAAATTGAAAAAGATAGACGGAAATTTTGATTGAGAGAGAAATAATGAAAACTTAAGTCAGTTAGATGAAGATTAGAGTGAGATAGAGAAGAGGAGATTAAAAAAGATGGTCGTGAATTTCAATAAACAATTAAATAGAAAAATATAGACGTTGATAGCCGTGGGGTAGGAAGTGATAAAAAAAAACAAGAGATTGCAGAAGATAACCGGGAATTTAAATCGACAGGGAGATAGAAAAAGATTGACGTGGATAGATAAAGGATAGGGTAAGATAGAATAGAGGAAATTAAAGGAGATAGATGTGAATTTCAATTATCAAAGAGATAGAAAAAAATGGACATTGATAGAGGTAGGATAGGATAGGATAAGCACAAGAGGATTGAAAAAGATAGGTAGGACTTCAGATGAACAGAGAGATAAAATGCATTGACAAGGATAGGTAAAGGATAGAATGAGATTGAAACACAAATATAAAAATATAAAAGTTGATAGATCTATGATCTAATGAGATTAAAAAGAGAGGATTAAAAAAGATAGAAGTTAATTCAGATTAACAAAGAGAAAAAAAAGTCGATAAATGTGGGATAGGATATGATAAATAATAGGAGAATTGAAAAAGTATCGATAGGGATGTTTATAGACGTAGGATAGGATGAGATGAAGAATAGGAGATTGAAATAGATACAAGATTTAAGACAAGATTAGATGGAGAGGAGGAAACTAAAAAGATAGACGCGAATGCAGATTACGGAGATAAAAAGAAGATTGACATGAATAGATGAAGTTTTGGATCGTTGAGAGAAGACGATATTGAAAAAGATAGATGTGAATTTAGATTAGATAGAAAAAGATATACGTTGATGGATGCATGCTACAATGAAGTAGAGACGAGGAGATTTAAAAAAATGGAAAGAAACTTAGATTGATAGAAATATAGAAAACTACTGAAGAGATTAGATAAAGGATAAGGTAGATAAGATATGATTGAAAAAGATAGAATGGAATTTAGAATGACCTAAGGATAGTAAAAAATTGACATGGATGAAGAATAGAGTACGATAGATAAAAGGGGATTGAAAAAGATAGTCGTGAATTTCGATAAACAAAGAAATAGAAAAATATAGGAGTTGATATACGTTGGATAGGACTACACAATGCAATGGAGATTGAAAAAGATAGACAGGAATTTATATAGAGAGGGATAAAAAAGCATTGACAAGGATAGGTGAAGGATAGGATGAGATGTAGAGAAGGGTATTGGAAAGATAGGCGTGAATTTAGATTGAAAAGTAAATATAAAAATATAAACGGATGTATTACTTGATGAGTTTAAAAAGAGGGGACTGAAAAAGATAGATTTCAATCTAGATTGCAGCTGGATAGAAAAAGATAGACGTTGCTAGATGCGTGCTATGGTGAGATACAGAAAAGGAGATTAGAAAAGATAGACGGGAATTTAAATTGATAGAAAAATAAAAAGCTCCTAATGTCGTTAGATAAAGGACAGGCTGAGGAACAAAAGAGATTATTGAAAAAGATAGACGGAAATTTAGATTAAAAGAGGGATACTCAAAATTTGACGTAAATCCATGAAGATTAGAGTGAGATAGAGAAGAGAGGATTGAAAAAGATAGTCGTGAATTTCAATCAACACAGGAATAGAACAAGAGAGAGTATGATAGACGTAGGATAGGAAGGGATAAAAAAGAGCGGATTGAAAAAGATAGACGGCAATTTAAATTAACAGAGAGGTAGAAAAAGATTGACGTGCATAGGTAAAGGATAGAAGGAGATAGAGAGGAGAAATGGAAAGAGATAGATGAGAATTTCTAGTGTCAAAGAGATAGAAAAAGATAGGACGTCGATGGACGTTGGATAGGATGAGATAGAAAAGAGAGAAGTGAAAATGATCGATTTGAGTTTAGATTAACAGTGATAAAAAAAACTGAGCCTAATTATATAAAGAATAGGATGAGATAGCCGAAAAGGAATTAAAAACGATAGATGTGGATTTAAAATTACAGAGGGATAAAAAAAGGGTGAAATAGATAGATAAAGGATATGCTAAGATAGAAAAGAAACAGATAGAGAAGGATAGATGTTGATAGACGTAGCATAGGATGGAATAAAAAATAGAAGATTGATCAATATTGACGGGAATTCAGATTGACAGAGATATAGAGAAAGATTGACGTTGATAGATAAAGGATGTAATGAGATAGAAAAGAGGGAATTGAAAAGTATAGGCGTGCATTTTCCTTAAAAAAGGGATAGAAAAAGATAGCCACTGCTAGAAGTAGGATAGAAAGAACGAAGAACAGGAGATTGAAATAGATACAGTGGGATTTCGCTTGACAAAGAAATAGAAAAAGAGTGAAGGGAATATACAAAGTATATGATGGGATAGAGAATAGGTTATTGAAAAAGATAAAAGTTAATTTCAAGACGCAAAGATATAAAAAAGGCAGACGTTAATAGATTTAAGATATGACTAGATAGAGAAGAGGAGATTAAAAAGGATTGGCATGAATAGATAGAGTACACGATTATTTAGAGAAGTCAGAATTGAAAAAGATAGATCTGAATTTCAATCAACAAAGAAATAAAAAATATAGACGTTCATAGACGTGGGATAGGAAGAGATAAAAAAGAGGAGATTAAAAAAAGAAAGCCAGGAATTTAAAATGACATGGAGATAGAAAAAGATTGACGCGGATAGACAAAGGATAGATTAAGATCGATTAGAGAGAATTAAAAGATAATAAAAAAGGGTATTAAAAAAGATAGACGTTAATTCAGATTAACAAAGAGAAAAAAAGTTGATAGGCTTAGGATAGGATAAGATTAAGAATAGGAGATTGAAAAGTATAGATAGGGATCCAGATTAACAGGGACAAAAAAAGATTAACGTGGATAGATAAGGAATAGGATGCGATAGAAAAGACGGTATTGAAAAAAGTCGTGAATTTAGGTTGACAAAGAGATAGAAAAAATAGACGGTAAAGACTTAGGATAGGATGAGATGAGGAACAGGAAATTAACAAAGATAAACGGAAATTTAGATTGACAATGAAAAAGAAAAGGATTGACTTGATTAGACAAAGTATAGGATGTGATACGGGATAGGGTATTGAAAAATATAAAAGTGAATTTCCAGTGAAAAAGTATATAAAAACATTGATATGAATATATAGAGTATATAATGACTTAGAGAAGGCCGGATTTAAAAAGATAGACGTGAACTTATATTGCAATTAGATAGAAAAAGATAGACAAAAATTAAGATTGATAGAAGGATATAAATCTACCGTCTTTGTTTGGTAAAGAATAGGGTGAGATGGAAAAGGGACGATTTCAAAAGATAGACGGAAAATATTTTAAAATAGAGATAGTAAAAAATTGAAGTACTTAGATAAAGAATAGGATGAAATGGAGAAGATGGTATTGAAAAATATAGATTTGAATTAGCACTAAAAAAGAAAGAAAAACATTGACAGACGTAGGATGGGATGAGATAAAGAGGAGAAGATTGAAAAATATGGAAGAGGATTTCGATTGACAGGGAGATACAAAAAGATTGGTATAGACAGATGAAGCATAGGCTGAGATAGAAAGCAGAGAATTGAAAATTATAGACTTGATTTTAAATTAACCGAGATAATAAACTTGACCTGAATAGGTAAAGTGTAGTATGAGGTAGAGGAGAGGGGATTGAAAAAGATAGACGTATTTAGAAAGGGATAGAAAAAGAGAGATAAAAATAGACATGGGACAGGATGAGTTAAAAAAGATAGACGGACATTTGGGGGGTCAGAGATATTTAAAAAAAAACGATTGAAATTGATAGATAAATGATAGAATGAGATCTAGCAGAGGGAATTGAAGAATATAGATGTGAATTTCAATCAACTAAGGGATAGAAAATGAAAGACGTTCATAGACTTAGGATAGGATGAAGTTAAGAATAGGAGATTGAAATAGATACATGGGAATCTAGATTGACCGAGAAACAGAAAAAGATTGAAGGGAATAGACAAAGTATACGATGTCATACAAAATAGGGTATTGGAAAGGTTAAAAGTTAATTTCAATAGGCTAAAATATCGAAAAGGTAGACGTTAATAGATTTAACAACAGATTAGGTGGAGAGGAGAAAATTAAAAAAGATAGAAGTGAATTAAAATTACAGATCTAAAAAAAAGATTTACATTAATAGATAAAGTGTGGGATGATTCAGAGAAGACGGGATTGAAAAAGGCGGATGTGAACTTAGATTTCAAGTAGATAGAAAAATATAGATGTTGATGGATACATGCTACATTAAGCTAGAAAAGATGAGATTAAAAAACATAGACGGAAATTTAGATTTACAGAAAGATGGAAAACTACTGAAGTTGTTAAATGAAGGATAATGTAGATAAGAGAAGATTGAAAAGGATAGACGGAAATTTAGATCGACGGAGTTAGAGTCAAAAATTGACCCAAATAGATCAATAATAGAGTGAGATCGAGAAAAAGGGATTGAAAAGGATAGAAATGAATTTATACTCACAGAGAGCTAAAAAAGGATTGACCACGATAGGTGAGGGATAGAATGAGATTGAGAAGAGGGTATTGGAAAACAGAGACGTGAATTTAGATTGAAGAACAAATATAAAAATATAAAGGTGTGTGCTAAGATGAGGTACAGAAAAGGTGATGAAAAAATATAGAGGGGAATGTAAATTGATAGAAAGATAGAAAAATACTAACCTGATAAAGTAAAGGATAGTATAAGGTAGAGAAGAGAAGATTTAAAGAGATAGACGGAAATTTAGATTGGCGGAGGGATAGTCAAATCTTAACGAAGACAGTTGTAGGATAAGATTAGATAGAGAAGAGGGGATTAAAAAAAGATAGTTATGAATTTTAATCAAAAAAGAGGTAGAAAGATATAGATTTTGATAGACGTATGATAGGATGAGATAAAGAAGAGATTGCAAAAGATAGACCGAAACTAAGATTGACAGAGAAACAAAAAATATTGACGTAGATGCATACAGGATAGAATGAGATAGATAAGAGGGGATTGAAAATGATAGCAGTGAATTCAAATCAACAAAGAGATAGGAAATCATAGATTTTGATAGGCGTTCGATAGAAATAGATAAAGAAAAGATTGAAGAAGATAGACCGGTATTAATATTGGCAGACAAAGAGAAAAATATTGAAGTAGATAAATACTGGATAAAATGAGATAGGGAAGAGGGATTTGAAAATGATAGATGTGAATTTTTATTAACAAAGACATAGAAAAAGATTGATGTTAATGGATATTGAATAAGTTAAGATAAAGAAAAAGGGATTAAAAAAGATAAACAGGAATTAGGATTGACAAAGAGATAAAAAAAGATTGACAAGGATAGGTGAAGTATAGAATGAAAATGAGAAGAGAGTATAGGAAAACATAGGATGGGATTAAGAAGAGGATATTGAAAAGTATAGACCAGGATTCAGATTGACAGAGACAGAAAACTTAAAAAATTATTAAAAAATAGATGATCTCTGTCTTTACTTGCTTCCATGCTAAATAATTTACCTTGGGGGCTTAAACCTTTTGATTATTAATAAATAAATTTCTTTTTGTTTCAGCTGTCTCTGTCTCAGTAGGAGTCTGGACACTTGTTGCTATATCTCTGGAGAGGTACTATGCCATCTGTCGACCCTTGAAGTCGAGAAGATGGCAGACTCAATTTCACGCTTATAAAATGATAGTTGTCGTTTGGGCGGCCAGCCTCGTATGGAGTGCACCAATTTTGGTTGTTTCGAGATTAAAAAGTATCAGAGGAGGTGAGATAAAAATTTTCTAATTCGATTAAATATTAATTAATTGTTAATTAATTTTATTAATTAATTTAGAATACATAATTTTGTATGCTGACTCCTCCCTTTCTTCACTATCTTACAAGAAGTGACTAACAAGAATTTGGTTTAAACTGTGTTGATAACAGGTTTCACAAACTAAAAATGTTTTAAAAACAAGGAAAATAAACAGATTTCTCTATGGAAATAGGAGAATGAATTATTTTGAAAATATTAATGTGGGTATCAAATTTATTAAATTCAACATGAAAAGATTTTAATTCCTAGGATAGGTATAACAATAGGTCAATATGAGAGAAAGAACTGCTGAAATGTTATTATTTAAAATGATAAATATACAATAATTTTTTGTTTTAATATTATTTTATAACAAAAATAGTTTATCGTTATCGAAGCATCTCAAAAAAGTTGAAAATTTTGTTATTAATAGCTTATTAGCTTATTACGCAAACAAAATTCAAAAGCTGAAAAATAGCCAAGGAATGCATTTGTGAATTAAGTTTCTAAAGGCAATTGCTGAATTTTAACTATTTTTATCAAGAAGAAAGTTAATAAAATTTGTTATCCATACTTTATTTTGTTGAAAATAAACTTCAAACGCTTAAAATAGCCAAAGAATACATTTTTTAATTAAGTTTGTTTTGAGCGTCTCAAATTTTATCGATTAATGTCGAGAAGAAAATTAAATCTTTTTATAGATAGTTCATTACGTTATAAACAATCTTCAAATGCTAAAAAATAGCCAAAGAATGGATTTGTTTATTGAGTTTGTTAAATCAATTTCTGAATGTTAACTATTTTCATCAAGAAGAAAGTTATTAAAATTTGTGACTAATGTCGAGAAGAAATTTAAAACAAATTTAATAATAATTAATTGTTAATAATTAATAAAAATTACGTTAAAAACAAACTAAACTTTGAATGCTGAAAAGAGCCAAAGAATGCATTTGTTAATTAATTTTGTTTAGGCAATTTTTAAAAGCAATCTTTTTAAATCAAGAGGAAAATTAATAAAATCTTTTATTAATAGTTTTTTAAGTTAGAAAAAAATATAAATACTGAAAAGTAGACCAAGAATGCATTTTTAATTAATTTTATTATAGCTATCCTTAAAATTAATCAATTTATGTCGAAAAGAAAATTAATAAAATTTGTTCGTAATAGTTTATTACATTAAAAAAACTTTAAATTATGAAAAATAGCCAAAGAATGTATTTGTTAATTAATTTTGTGAAAGAAATTCTAAAATTTTATCGATTAATGTCGAGAAGAAACTAAAAAAAATTGTTATTACTGATTAATTACGTTTTGAAAACAAACTTTCAATACTGAAAAATAGACAAATAATGCATTTTATTGCTTTTTGTTATTAAGTTAAAACAAACTTTAAATTATTAAAAAATACTCAAATAATGCATTTGTTAATCAAGTTGGTTAAATCAATTCCTAAATTTTAACTGTTTTTATCAAAACGAAAGTTAATAAAATTTGTGATCAATAATTTATTATGTTAAAAATAAACTTGAAATGCTGAAAAATATCCAAAGAATGCATTTGTTAATCAATTTTGTTAAAGCAATCGTTAAAAGTAATATTTTTAAATTAAAAATAAAGTTAAAAAAATCTGTTCCTAATAGAGTATTACGATAAAACAAGCTTTAAATGCTGAAAAATAGCAAAATCATACATTTGTTCACTAAGTTTGTTAAAGCATTTATGAACTTTTATCGATTAATGTCGAAAAGAAAGTTAAAAAATTTCTTATTAATAATTAATTACGTTAAGAAACAAAATTTCAATGCTGAAAAATAGCCAAAGAATTCATTTTTAAATTAATTTTGTAAGAGCAATAATTGTTTCTGAATATTTATTTGTTAATTCCATGCAAAAAGCGGATTTTTATTCATAAAAAAATAGCAAAATAAAAAATTTGTTGGGTCAACTGTTGTTAACAATACAAATTACTTATTATCATAGAGATTTCCTTAAAAAGAAATTTACAGATTATTACATCAAAAGAACCAAGATTGTACTTAAAAAAATTAAGCCTAAATGCTTAATAATATAAGACTGTTTATAACATTTTTTTACGAAATAATATAACATTTCTTAACTTTTATTAATTCAACCAAAAAATTGTTTTGGCCATGAATTTTTTTTAAATTAGCGCAAATCGTGTGCAAATTAATAAATTTTGAAACATTTGCGTTGCTATTGTACTTCTTTTTGAATTTTTGTTTCGGTTTTTCTGGCACAAAAGACAAGTTTTACAAGGAATTGCATTTTTAATACAGAAATATTTTTCCGGAAACAAAGAATAAGCATTTATATAAAATTTTTTAATTTGCGAGTTAAAAAGTGAAATTTTAACCCATAATATAACTCTAGACTTTTCAAGCAAAAAGAATTAATTTCCAAACAAAAAAGTTTGTATTTCCTTATGAGGTTCTAATAATTGATTTTTACTTTAAGTAATAAGAAAAAGAAAAAACTCTTCCCTGCTGGAAATGGAAAGAATGTAAAAGACAAAAATTGGGGGACAGTGAAAGATAGAACTATATTATGTCTTTTTAAAATCATTTCTTTTTACTAAAAAAATATCTACTCTCGTTGCTCCACTGGAAATTGAACCACAGAACTTCCGATTGCCGGTCGAGTGATTTCCCATTAAGCTATTAGAGAGATCGAGAGCAGAATCTTTTTTTAGAAATACTCGCTATCTCAAACCAGAGGTTACATTTTAATATGAGTAATTTAAAGGAATCTCTATTATCATCAGAGATAGTTACCATCAATCAGTGCAGATACCTTCTTCAACCACCTTAAAAACAGAAATAAAAATATCGATTAAGTTAACTTTTCAAGTAACATAAAATACTTAACGTACTTTTCAAAAAAGATGGAAAATAAATTTTTAATTAGATTGTTTTTTCTGAAAAAAGATTTACTCTCGTTGCTCCACTGGGAATTAAACCATATAAATTCCGATTGTCTATCGGGTACTTTCTCATTAAGCTATTAGGGAGATTGAAAGAAGAATCTTTTATGAGAAATACGCGCTATCTCAAGCCAGGTGTTGCATTTTTGATACGAGTAATTTGAAGGAATCTGTATTATCATCACAGATAGTTACCATTAACCAGTGTAGATATGTCTTTCACTGGACTGAAAACAGAAATCTACCTATCGATCAAGCTGACTCTTCAAATAACAGAAAATACTTAGCGTCACTTAAAAAAAATATGGGAAATAAATTTATGAATTAAATTTTTTCTGAAATAAGATCAACTCTCGTTGCTCCACTGGGGATCAAATCACAGAACTTCCGATTGCCTACCGGGTGCTTTCCCATTAAGCTATTAGAGGGATTGAGAGAAGAATTTTTTTTTTTAAATATACGCTATCTCAAGCCGGTTGTTACATTTATGATACGAGTAATTTAAAGGAATCTGTATTATCATCATAGATCGTTACTATAAATTAGTCCAGATACCTTTTTCAACCACCTTAAAAACAGAAATCAAACTATCGATTAATTTAACTCTTCAAATAACGTAAAATACTAAACGTCATTTTCAGACATGATAGAACTTTTTTTTAAATCTAAAATTAAATTTTCCTGAAAAAAGATCTACTATCGTCGCTCCACTGGGAATCAAACCACAGAACTTTGGATTGCCTGTCGGGTGCTTTCCCATTAAGCTATTAGAGGGATTGAGAGAAGAATGTTTTTTCAGAAATACGCGCTATCTCATGCCGGGCTTTACATTTATTAGATGAGTAATTGAAAGGAATCTGTATTATCATCAGAGATAGTTACCATCAATCAGTGTAGATACCTTTTTTATTATCATGAAAATAAAAATCTGCGTATCGATTAAGTCTACTCTTCAAATAACAGAAAAAGCGTAACGTAAGTTTCAGACAAGGTGGAAAATAAATTTAAATAATTTAAAAATTAAATTTTTTTCTGACAAATTATCTACTCTCGTTGCTCCACCAATTGATGGTAACTGTCTCTGATGATAACACAGATTCCTTTAAATTATTTTATCTCTCTCAATGGCTCATTTTGCATACCGAAAAAGCTATCTTTCTAAAATGCAAATTTTTGAGAAAAATGGAACATTATAAAAGTTCAGTTACACTAAATGATAGCAAATATTATTCAATAAATTCATCACTTTTTAGAGCCTCATTCTTCAGAGTACATCTATCAGTTTCCTGCCAAAACTGAAATTCCAACCTGCCAATGAATTTTTTGTCAAATATCATTTTGAAATGATTTTTAAATTGAGAATTATATTTTTTCTTGAAAAAAGATGTTCCTCTTTTCGCTCCACGGGGAATAGAATCATAGAACTTCTGGTTTCCGGTCAGGTACTTTTCCATTAAGCTATTAGAGATATTAGAATAAGAACCTTAATTCAAGAAAATAACGCTAATTTTTAGGTAGGTGTTGATGGCACAAGTAATTATTTAAACTGAATCTGTTATATATTAATGTATTAATCATTCAAGCTTAATGTCTTGGTCAGTCAAGATTAAAAATAATTTTTTCTTTAAATTTAAAATTAAATTTTTTCTTGAATAAAGATCTTTCTCTTTTTGCTCCAATTTACACTCAACCATTAACACATTGCTAAAAATTAGTATTAATTTCTCGAATTAGTCTTCTTAGTCTGATCTCTGTAATAGCTTAATGGGAAAGCAACTGACCGGAAATCAGAAGTTTTGTAGTTTAAAAAATTAGAAAATTTTTTTTAATTAAAAAAAATTAGTTTCCATCTATTCTCAAGACGTTAAGAATTTTCTGTTATTGAAGATTCTTAACTGGATCGATATTGTGAATTTTCAGCCTCCAGGGTTTTGGAGGGTTATCTACTGTAGTGAAAGTACCATTCTCTGACGATATACCAGATTAATTTTAGATTTTTTTAATCACTTCTAACCAGCGTTTATTTTTACCGACACGAAGTCCTTTATTCTAGATAAGAGACGAATATTTTTATCATCTTCACAATAAGATATCGTTTGTGCAACCAAATTGTTTTGTTGTTTATCTACGACCCCAAAATTGGGGTGCGCTGGTCAGGAGTAACATCTTCTCTATGTTGTTCATCGATATCTTAAACTTATGTTTTATTTCTTCAAGAACTTCTACACCTACTTCACAATATTCTTTTTAGTATTTTAACTTTGATTTATCAGACATTGTTGGCGAAGAAAAAGTAGTAGCATTCGAATTATCATCATCAGCTGCAAAATTCTCTTGAGGACTATTTAATTACTTTTCTGCGAGCAACTGCAATTCTTTTCTGCAAAACCAACGCAGTTTTGAATTAAATGAAATGATAGCCGACAATTTCTTGAGTTGATTTTGGAAAGTCATTCTTAAATCTGAACCTTTTCTACAAGCTAGCTTTTGAAACGAGTAAGAATATTGATCAAACCAAACACTGGATGACGTCATGATGAATCTTATGCGTAACTGGTAGTATCATACATTAGATGTTTGCGATTAATAAAAGAAGATAAGCACACTTACAGTAAAAGTAAAGAACTTCAGTAAAAAATTAGAGCATAATCATTACAAGCCACTAGATGCTATTCAGAGAAATGTCCTCTTCTCTCAAAAATTTTGCTTTCGACAGAAATGGAATTTTCCATAAATTTGGTTGTCCAGGATAGATCTTAGACTCAAGATGAGGAGGATGCTGCAGATAAAAGTGTAGTAGACATTTTCGTGAATGAAGCACCTAAAAACCAAGATCATTCGGAAATTTGTACGAAAATCAGCGCTAACAGGACGAACTATGAGCATGTTAAAAACGCTGAACATAACCCGATGGATCTGCTAAATTTGCCTCTGAAACAGAGTTCTGAACGAGAAGTTATGATGCTGCATATGTTGAAAGGTTTCCAAGACGTTCATTTAAATGCCAGAATTTCCGGACCTAGTAAAGCTTCTGTGATACAGTCGTACCACATTATTCCCGATCTAAATGTCGTTGACTCTACGGGAGAAGAGGAAAGTACTTCGGCACGGAAATGGCTTGAGAATATCAAGAATATGAAAGAACTTCCCAACTCGGCTGAAAGCTTTACTTTGGAGATGGAGAGATCGTATCTTAGAGCAGCGTATTACTGGTTCAAAGTTCATTCCAAACAAGTACAATCCTGGAATGAATTACAAAATGTTTTTGACAAAACATTTTTAAAGCAGAAGCTACTACTGAAAAACGAAAGAGAATGACCGAATGTTCACAAAGTAGAGACGAACTGTAACTTTAAGGTTTAACTTTAAGGACACGAAGGAACAAGTATTGGTGCACGGACAAAAATTGAAGGTCTGTTTAGCGATAGAGATGTGCCGACATACCATATTGGATGGTCAAATATAGGAAAACTCTTGAATATGGCTAAAGGGACTATTGGTAGAAGGTTAAAACAAGAGGTTCCAATCGACAATCTCAGAAAGGTGACTCGATTTTCTCGGATCGTCATCGCGATCATTTCAAACTGGCTGACTTGATCATTGTGAAGGGTCAATTTGGAAATCTCGGATGGTCTATCTGATTTTCTGAGACATTCGACTCGATCGTATCGGATGGTCGATTCGATCATTTTAGCAGGTCAAATTAGCAGAGGGTCGATTCGAAAATCTAAGATGGTAAAAAGGACCATTTATGATATTTAAATATATATTTTAAAATTATTTTAAAAAAGTATTAAAACAAAAAATTTTTTATGTTCTAAATCTGAACTACCATGAAGTTCTACTATGTCAATAGTGGGAATTCCTTTATCAATTGATTTAGAGTAGGCATTCCGATAATAATTTTTAACCAAAGAATTACTAATTCGAATAAAAATCGTTAGAAATGTAATTAATCAGAAACAATTATTTATGAATTTAATGTTAACGCTTTTTCTACGAATTACTATTTTTTTTCACTGATGATTGGTATAGATTCAAAACTGTTTATCAATTGATAAAAATTATTGCACTGTGCTATAAGTATAACTTCATACGAATTTAGATATAGAGTATAAAACATTCAACATGGTATTCAAAAACATTACATAAATTTTAAATAAATAAATTATAAAACGTAATTCTAATAAAAAAATAAAATGAGTTAATTAATAATGGGCTCAAATTCGATAAATATGGTAGATATGAATGCATAGTTTTTTTTATTAAATAGAAATTATTACGATTGGACTTTTAATATAGTGTTTAAATTAAACAAAAATAATAATAATTAATAATTCATTTAAAATTTAAAAAACTTATTTTTTTGGAAAGTCAAAAATTGAAATTGATTTTCTTCAATAAAAGCCATATTTAAAAAAATTCTTTTTTAAAAAATTGTTTTTTTTTATACTTTTTGAAATCGTCTGGAATAAAAAGTGGGCTGGAAATATTTTCTGGGTCAAATTTAAATTTCTACAAAGACCTAACAAAGACAATCGACTTTTTTACCATGATTATTTATTCAGTAATAAATAAATTAAGTTATATATTTCATCTCAAACCTTTGATTTAATTTATGATGAACGTAAAAATTTAAATTTCACCAAGAAAAAATTTCCGACTTACTTTTTATTCTACATGATTTGAAAGGATTTACAAAAGCTATTTTTCTGAACAGAAATTTTTTTTAAAATATGCTTCTTTCAAAAAATGAATTTCAGATTTTATTTTCAAAAACAAAATTTTTTAGCATTTTTAAAAATATGTCATTATAATAGTCTTAAAGAACATGAAAATAGCTTTTCAAAACACTATAATAAAAGTTCAATCGGATGCCGTGTATACTGATAACTGGTCATATTTGAATTGTCAACCAAACTGCTGAATGTAAAAGACAAAAAGACGAATTTCTTATAGAAAACAGTAGAATTTTAAAAACAAATATACAAAAATTTAGCAAAGTTCAACCAAATAGTTAAATTTTAAGATAAAAAATTAATTTTATGCTCCTAACAAGTAAAATTCTAAAAAAAGTTCAATTTCCAACTAAGCATATAAATTTTGTATTTAAATTTTGAATCTTCTAGAAAAAACAAATTTAAATGAGATCAAACTCAAATTTAAAATCCTAAATAGGATCAAATTATTGTGCAGAATTCCCGAAAAAAGAACCAA
>JAWWLR010000127.1:43126213-43139921 GCA_035041075.1 Acraspis erinacei
AAAGTTTGTGGCATAAGGCAAGGAGTTTATTGAAGGGAAATTTTGAAGGCCTCTAAGAGTTTGATAGAAGAATGACATAGAGTGTGGGGTTAAGTGGAGAATAGAGAGTAAAGGCTTGGGGATTGGAGAGCGGAAACATTTAGAGAGGATAGCAGAATGTCAGAGTAGAAGAGTGGAGGAAAATAATAGAAGAAGTGTAAAAGCTAGATGGAATTGGCATTGGATAAGACTTTTATTTGGTTAAAATTAAGACAGGGTGTTTAAGGGGCTGAAAGGGATTAATAGTAGGATAGGGAGAGGTAAAGGTTTATTGAGAGGTTGAAGAGATAGGGGTTAGGGGAGCAAAGAGAGTAAAGGTGTGAAGAAGGCTTTTAGGAGAAAAAAGTGCTGAGAATTTACAAAATATCTGCTTTCTCAGAAAGGTTTAAAACAGTCCTAAAGGAAGTTTCTAGATGGGCAATGGTAAGAATTTAAAAGTGGATGAGAGGTTATTTGGAAAGAGGATGTTAAAAAGTTAAGCGTCTAATAAGTAGGGTAGGGCATACGGCGTGTAAAACAGATTATTTGCAAACACGTAAGTGGAAAGAATACAGAGACCCTTGGAGGAAATTTTGAGAGAGTAAATCTCAATAATCTGGATGGTAGAGAATAGAAGGAAATGAGAAGGTTAACGAGTACAAGACATGTTAGAAAAAAGTACAGTAGTTTAATCTGTCAAAGTTGAAAAAGGAGGAGGAAAGAGATAAAGGCGTCATGGTGAGGGCATTTAAAATAGCAATTAAAGTATTCCCGAACAGGGGAATAGGATAGTAGAGGATGTTAGATTAGTAAAAGAGGGAGAAATATGGAGGGAAGGGAATCATATCTAAACCCGTGGAATCAATTTTCTCTGAAAGTAGCAGGATAGATAGACTGTGGCAATAAAAGAGGGGAAGGGGCTGTTATAAGGAGGGTAAATACTAAATGGTGAGTAGTATGGAGAAAGGGTTTAAATCGACAGTGAGTAATTAGAAGGTAGTGTCCAGGAGAGTGAAAAAGAAAATAGAAGAGTGTAAGATAGAATATCTTAGATTACAGTAAAGGGGACGAAAATGGAAAGTAGATGAGGTATCTTTAAGTAAAAATAGAAATTTATACAAAATTTAATTTCCTCTATTATTTAATCAAGAATGTTTAATAATAACTGTCTTATTATTATTATATTTTTCAATCATCATAGTATAGATACCCAGAAAGTTATGAGAATAATACTGAGATACTATGAATTTTTTTTTTGTGAAGTAGGAAGGTAGGGGAATTGGGGTGATAAGTAGAAGAAAAATATTTGTTAAGGAGGGTAAGATACAGATGAATTAAATCGAGGATAATATTTAAAAGTCAAGACCTAGTTGGTAAAGGTAAAATGGGATCATATCAGGAGGGTAACTACTATAGGGATAAAGAAACAAGATAAAGAGGTGAAAACGAAGTTTGCAGAGGAAGGGAGAGCGAGAGGCTTATGGGAGAAGACGCGGGTTTTAGATAACGTTAGATAAGAGTAAGATGGAATGATAGAGAGAGCAAGGAGACTAAGGGCAGTAAGCGAGGAGAATCATACTGATACTCATAGAAAACATTTGTTCGAAAAGTAGCAGGGTGGAGGTAATTGGCTGATCGGAGGATGACAAAAAGTAGAGAGGTAAAGAGAAGGAAGGTGAGATTGCAGGAGAAAGGGAGGAGAAAGTGATGATTTGAGGAGATCCTCCCATCCTCGAAATAGGATGATGGTAAAAGGTTGAAAGGTAAAGAGAAGAAATATAAGATTGTGGGAGAAAGAGGAGAAGGTGGCAATTTTAGGGAGGTAAGAGCAAGAGAGATTAAGGAGTTTAAGAAGAGAAAAGTAATAGGTGTGGGAAAGGGGAAGCATCAAACCGCAGTAGATAACTCGAAGAGAAAAGTGTGTGTACGAGGTAGGGGGCTAGAGAAATAACAAAAAATTTGGGAAGGGTTTTAGAGAAATGATTATTTAAAGACAATTTTTCTATGGAAAAAGAGATTGCGAGAGAAAGACGAGAAGCTGGTGATTTAAGGTGGGTAATTGCTAGAGAGGGCAAGCGGTTTAACATGAGGAAAGTAAAAGGTGTCGGAAAGGGAAAGAAACACACGCGAGTAGGTGACATTAAGATAAAGGGGTGTGTAGGTGGCAGGGGACCAGAAGAAGACAAAATGTAGGAATGGTTTTAGGAAAATGACTTTAAAGGCAAATCTTTTTATGGAAAATGAGATTGTGGGAGAAAGAGGAGAAGCTCGTAATTTGAGGAGAGTAATTTCTAGAAAGGGCAAGAGGTTTAACAAGAGAAATGTAATCGCTTTCGGAAAGGGGGAAAACAAACTGGAATAGATGACATAAAGACAAAGGGTTGTGTAACAGATAAAAGACTAGAGAAAGATTAAAAATATGGGAAGGGTTTTAGGAAAAGGATTTTTTAAATAATAAAAATCTATAAATTAATCTTTTCAGAAGTAGTTCGACTTCTGGAGGAGGAGGATCGTGTTTAGCGAAGGGCTTTACGTGGAACGATCGATAACTCATGTTCCAGGAGTTGTGTGGAAATACCAGCTATTGGTGATTCAGCTTGAAGTCAAAGTGGAGTGGAGTAATTCAGTACCAGTGATTTCCTGTAAAAGTTTTAAAGTCTGAATTCCTTAGGGAATGTCGTCTACTGAGGCGTGTGATCAAAGAGAATGAAAGCACTTAAAAAAGAGTCGTAAACCTTTAAGGTGCCTTTGACTCTCGATGGAGAATTCGTTTAAATACTTTCGACTAAGGAGGATGAGACTCTTTTAATCTCAAGTGTAAATCATCAGTATCTTTCATCCCCTCATTTTTAAATGTTATTTATCTCTCTAAATTACTTAGTTCTCCACATATATATTTTTTTAAATCGAATTTCAAGTGTTTTGTATTCGAATTTAAGAAGATCGAGTTATCGAAATTGTAAAATATGAATGTTGATTAGGGAAAGCTTCGTAGATCTTGTTATCAATTTCGCATTTGAAAAGACACTTCAAGATTTTCTACGTCCGTATCGACTGTTATAAACGTATGTACATAAATTTTTGTATAAAAATGTAGTGACAGATTATAAGGAATAAAATACTTGCTGCGAAATATTTCAGATGTTAGCTTTTTCGGATAGAATGAGTTGTTTAATTTCATTTGAGAACCTAATTTTAATTTAATGCTATTTTTAAACCACGGAAAGTAGAGGTTTCAGCAGAATTTTTTTGGTAAGTATTATATATTCCCGCCTTCTATTTAAAGCCTTTTATCGATATCAAAAGTCAAATATATCCAAGCTTACTTTAAATCCATAAATCAAATGTTCTTCCTCTAATTTCGACACTATCAGAATTTCAATAATCTCGAATTTATGAGTTTTCAATTTAGTTCATGCTGAAAAATAACCTTGGATATAATAGTAAAATAAAATAATTATAAAAATAGCAGTGTATGGTTTTAGATAATTATTATAAACTTTTTTATGATTAGGAAGAGAAATAACAAAGGTGGTGAAATTAACATATTTTCTTGGATGGCCTTGTTCATTCTGACAGAGTGGTAATTGTTATTGTTTCAATTACTCTTAACATACATTAATTTTAACTATTTCAGGCGGTCATTAGGTGCCCTCTACATTAATTTACGCAGGGCAATTTCCGCTAGTTACATTCGCCGTGAAAGGAAGTAACGATAAACATACCCAGCTAGAGTGTAAATTTTGAGCTTGTCAGCCTTTATTTATTATTTAAACCGCAACAATAGTTATTTCATTTGAAAATGACTAAAGTGAATTATATTCTAGTAAATTATTTCTATACTGGCAGGAAAATATTTATTTATTATTTCCTGATATTAAAAATATGTAAAAATCCATTATAAAACATTTTCCCATTTTAATTTAAAAAAATTTTTTTAATCGATTTGAGCAGTTTAATAAGTCCTTATATTCAATTGAAATTGATGGTATAATGTCTATGTTTGGCAATTTTCTCTAAAGATAAATATTCATTGAATAGCTTATCGGCTGAAATCGCAAATACTGCGTATGCAAAATATGGAAAATGTATTAATATTAGCAAATTATTAATATATCTTTAAAATAAAATATGATAGAATATCGATTGTTGACCATATTCTCGGAAAAAAGCTTCCGGTTAGCAAATATTAAAACTTTAAAATCTGAAAATGAATTCAATTTTAATAATAAATACATAAATAATACATCAAAGCATCTAAAATATTCTTAATTTAAATCAAATTTCCGAAAAATAAAAATATTGAAATGGAAAATTCAAAAATATTAAAATTTGTGAATAATAAAAATAATAAATAAATAATTTCCGAATGATAAAATTATCAATTAATAAAATTTCCGAATTAAAAAATTCCGTAACAATAAAATTCGGAAATAAATGATTCCCGAATAATAAAATTCCGGCCGGTTAATAATATTACCTAATTTGAAAGTTCCGAATAATAAAATTCCGGAAATGGAAAATTTCGAAATACTAAAATTTCCAAATAATAGAATTCTTCAATTTTAAAATTCTGGCAAATTAAAATTCGCGAATAATAAAATTGACCAGAAATAAAAATACCAAAATGAAAAATTCCCGAATAATACAATTATATAATTTTTGAATAGTAAAATTCTCGAATTGGAAAACTCCTGAAAATTAAAATTCACGACAGTTTATAATATTACCGAATTGGAAAATTCCCGCATATTAAAACTCACGAATAATAAAATTGAAGAGAAATAAAGATATCAAATTGGAAAATTCCTGAATAATAAAATTCCGGGCAGTTAATAATATTACTGAATAGGACAATTCCCGAATAATAAAATTTCCAAATAATACAATTTTATAAATGGAAAATTCATGAATAATAAAATTCACGACCTTTTATAATATTACAGAATTGGAAAATTCCCAAATAATAAAATTCCCAAAGAATAAAATTTCCGAATAATAGAATTCCCCAAATTAAAAATTACCGAATAATAAAACTTCCAAATAATACAATTTTCGAAAAATTGTAAAATTGTAAAAATTGGACAATTGTCGAATAACAAAATTATCAAACAGCTTATAGTATTACCGAAATGGGAAATTCCCCAATAATGAAATTCCCAAATTATGAAATTCCCAAAGAATTAATTTTCCGAGTAATAAAATTCCCTATATTAAAAATGCCCGAATCTTTTATCATATTACCAAACTGGAAAATTCCTCAATACTAAAATTTACGAGTAATAAAATTCCGTAATAGAAAATTCACGGATAATGAAATTCATAAATATTGGAATTTCTAAAAAATAAAATTCCCGATTAAAGAAATTCCAGAAGCATTCATAATATTACCGCATTAAAAAATTTCGAAATACTAAAATTTCCAAATAATAAAATTCCGAAATGAAAACTTCCCGAATAATAAAATTCCCTATGAATGAAAATTACCGAATAATAAAATTTCTTAAGAATGAAAATTTCCTATTAATAAAATTTACGTCAGTTTATAATATTACCGAATTAGAGTCGAATTAGATTCCCAAATAATAAAATTCCGGGCGGTTAATAATATTACCGAATTGGAAAATTCCCAATAATAAAATTCCGAAATAATAAAATTTCCGAATAATAAAATTCTAGAAATTAAAAATTTCGAAATACTCAAATTTCCAAATAATAGAATTCTTCAATTTCAAAATTCTCGCATATTAAAATTCGCGAATAATAAAATTGATCATAAAAAAAATACCGAATTGAAAAATTCCCGAATAATACAATTTTCGAATAATAAAATTCCCTAATTGGAAAACTCATCAAAATTAAAATTAACGACAGTTTATAATATTAGCGAATTCGAAAATTCCCAAATAATAAAATTCCGAGCAGTCAATAATATTACCGAATGGAAAATTCTCAATAATAAAATTCCCAAATAATAAAATACCCGAATAATAAAATTCCATATGAATAAAAATTTCCGAATAATAAAACCACGACAGTTTATAATATTACCGAATTGGAAAATTCCCAAATAATAAAATTCCGGGCGGTAATAATATTACCGAAATGGAAAATTCCCAAATAATAAAATTTCCGGATAATAAAATTCCGGGAATGACAAATTTCTAAATATTAGAATTTCTAAATAGTAGAATTCTCGAATTGGAAAATTCCCGCATATTAAAATTCACGAATAATAAAATTGAAGAGAAATAAAAATATCGAATTGAAAAATTCCCGAATAATACAATTTTTTATTAATAAAATTTCCGAATTGAAAAACTCCTGAATATTAAAGCTCACGACAGTTTATAATATTACCGAATTGGAAAATTCCCGAATAATTATATTCCTAGAAGTTAATAATTTTACCGAAATAGAAAATTACTGAATAATGAAATTCCTAAATAATGGAATTTCCGAGTAATAAAATTCCCAATACTAAAATTTCCGATTAATAAAATTCCGAAATGAAAAATTCCCGAATAATAAAATTCCGTAAGAATAAAAATTCCAGAATAATAAAATTCCCTAGGAGTGAAAATTTCCGAATAATAAAATTCACGACAGTGTATAATATTACCGAATTGGAAAATTCCCAAATACTAAAATTCCGGGTGGTTAATAATATTACCGAATTGGAAAATTCCCGAGTAATAAAATTCCCAAATAATACAATTTTCTGAGAATAAAATTCCAGAAATGAAAAAGTTTGAAATACTAAAATTTCCAAATAATAGAATTCTTCAATTTCAAAATTCTCGCATATTAAAATTCGCGAATAATAAAATTGATCAGAAATAAAAATACAGAATTGAAAAATTCCCGAATTATACAATTTTTAAATAATATAATTCCCGAATTGGAAAAGTCCTCGAATTTAAAATTCACGACAGTTTATAATATTACCGAATTGGAAAATTCCCAAATAATAAAATTCTGAGCCTATAATAATATTACCGAATTGGAAAATTCCCAATAATAAAATTCCCCAATAATAAAATTCCCGAATAATAAAATTCACGAATAATAAAATTCCCAAATAATAAAATTCCCTAAGAATGAAAATTCCTGAATAATAAAATTCCGTAAGAATGAAAATTTCCTAATGATAAAATCACGACAGTTTATTATATTACTGAATTTGAAAATTCACAAATAATAAAATTCCGGGCGGTTAATAATATTACCGAAATGGAAAAATTCCAAATAATAAAATTTGCGGATAATAAAATTCCAGAAATGACAAATTTCCAAATATTAGAAGTTCTAAATAGTAGAATTCTCGAATTGGAAAATTTCCGCATATTAAAATTCGCGAATAATAAAATTGAAGAAAAATAAAAATATCGAATTGAAAAATTCCCGAATAATACAATTTTTTATGAATAAAATTTCCGAATTGGAAAACTCCTGAATATTAAAGCTCACGACAGTTTATAATATTACCGAATTGGAAAATTCCCGAATAATAATATTCCTAGATGTTAATAATATTGCCGAAATAGAAAATTACCGAATAATGAAATTCCTAAGTAATGGAATTTCTAAGTAATAAACTTCCCGATTAACAAAATTTCAGAAGCGTTCATAATATTACCGAATTGAAAATTTTCGAAATACTAAAATTTCTTAGCAATAAAATTCCGAAATGAATAATTCCCGAATAATAAAATTCCCTAAGAATGGAAATTTCCGAATAATAAAATGCAGGATAGTTTATAATATTACCGAATTGGAAAATTCCCAAATAATAAAATTCCGGGCGGTTAATAATATTATCGAATTGGAAAATTCCCGAATTCCAGAATTTATTAATATTACCGCAATGGGAACTTCCTGAATACCGAAATTCCCAAATAATGGAATATCCGAGTCATAAAATTCCCGAAATTGAAAATTCCCGATTAACAAAATTCCAGAAGCGCTCATAATAGTAACGAACTGAAAAATTTCGAAATACTAAAATTTTCGAAGAACAAAATTCTGAAATGAAAAATTCCCGAATAATAAAATTACCTAAGAATGAAAATTACCGAACAATAAAATTGTAAAATAATAAAATTGCCGCTTACTAAGAATACAGAATTAAAAACTTTCCGAATGATAAAATTCTCAAATAATAAAATTTCCGAATTATAAAATTCCCACATTGGAAAATTCCCGAATAATAAAATTACGGACAGTTAATAATATTACCGAATTGGAAAATTCCCAATAATAAAATTTCCGAAATAAAAAATTCTTGAAAAATAAAATTTCAAAATAATACAAGTCTCGAATTGGAAAATTCGTGAATAATAAAATTGCCGAGAAATAAAAATACCGAATTGAAAAATTCCTGAGTAATAAAACTTTTCGAATAATAAAATTCCCGATAACACGAGCTTTTATAATATTAGAGGATTGGAAAATTCGCGAATAATAAAATTCCCAAATAATAAAGTTTCCGAATATTAAAATTCCCCAAATTAAAAATTCCCGAATTATAAAATTTCCAAATAATACAATTCTCGAATTGGAACATTGCCGAATAACAAAGTTATCGAATAGCTTATAGTATTATCGAAATGGGAAATTCCCAAATAATGAAATTCCTAAATAATAAATTTTCCGAGTAATAAAATTCCCGAAATTAACAATTCCCGAACCTTTTATCATATTACCGAACGGAAAAATTCCTAACTACTAAAATTTCCGAATAATAAAATTCCTTAATGAAAAATTCCCGAATAATACAATTCCCCAAGAATGAAAGTTCCCGAATAATAAAATCCGCGAGTAACAAAATGACCGAAAATAAGAATTGCCGAATTGGAAAATTCCTGAATATTAAAATTCGAGAATAATAAAATTGCAGAGAAATAAAAATACCAAATTGAAAAAGTCCCGAATAATACAACTTTGAATAATAAAATTCCAGAATTATAAAAGTCGAATTGGAAAATTCCAGAATTATAAAATTCCTGAAAAATAAAATTCACGAAAGTTTATAATATTCCCGAATTAGAAAATTCCCGAATAATAATATTCCCAGAAGTTATTAATATTACCGAATTAGAAAATTCCCGAATAATAAAATTCGTAAATTATAAAATTTCCGAATAATAAAATTCCCGAAATGAAAAAGTGCCGAATGATAAAATTTCCAAATAATACAATTCTCGAATTGGAAAATTCCCGCATATTAAAATTCGCGAATAATAAAATTCCAGATAAATAAAAATAACGAATTGAAAAATTGCCGATTAATACAATTTTTTAATAATAAAATTCCTGAAATACAAAATTCCCGAATTGGAAAACTCCCGAATATTAAAATTCACGACAATTTATGATACAACTGAATTGGAAAATTTCCGATTAAAAAAATTCCAGAAGCGTTCATAATATTACCGAATGGGAAAATTTCGAAATACTAAAATTCCCGAATAATAAAATTCCCTAAAAATGAAAATTCCCGCATATTAAAATTCGCAAATAATCAAATTGCCGAAAGATAAAAAATAAAACGAATTGAAAAATTACAGAATATTAAAAAATGCGATTAATAAAACTGCCGATAAATAAAAATACAGAATTGAAACCTTTCCTAACGATAAAATTCTCAATTCATAAAATTTCCGAGTTATAAAATTCCGTAATTGGAAAATTCCCAAATAATGAAGTTCATGACGGTTTATAATATTAGAGACTTGGAAAATTCCCGAATAAGAAAAAATTCCGGGCAATTAATAATATTACTGAATAGAAAAATTCCAGAATAATAAAATTACCGACATGAAAAATTCGTGAATGATAAAATTGCGGAGAAATAAAAATACAGAATTTAAAAATTCCTGAATAATGCAATTTCTCGAATAATAAAATTCCCGAATAATAAAATAAACGACCTTTTATAATATTAAAGAATTGGAAAATTCCCGAATAATAAAATTCCTAAATAATAATGTTTTCGAATAATAAAATTCACGAATAAACTCGCGAAGTTTATAATATTACCGAATTGGAAAATTCGCGAATAATAATATTCCTAGAAGTTAATAATATTACCGAAATAGAAAATTACTGAATAATGAAATGACTAAATAATGGAATTTCCGAGTAATATAATTTCCGAAATTCAAAATTCCCGATTAACAAAATTCCAGAAGCGTTCAAATTATTACCGAATTGAAAAATTTTGAAATACTAAAATTTCCGAATAATAAAATTCCGAAATGAAAAATTCCCTAATAATACAATTCCCTAAGAATGAAAATTACCGAGTAATAAAATTCTCAAATAATCAAATTGCCGATAAATAAGAATACAGAATTCAAAACTTTCCGAATGATAAAATTTTCAAATAATAAAATTTCCGAATTATAAAATTCCCGAATTGGAAAATTCCCGATAGAAAATTGCCAAATGATAAAACATTCGAATTGAAAAATTCACGCAATTAAACATTGAAAATAATTGGTAAAAGTACTATTGCATTATTGCATTTCCAATCAATCAAATATATTTATAAAAAATTGTAATTATTTAATTTCGGGAATTTTTCAATTTGGCCATTTTATAATTCGGCAATTCTTGTCGGCAATTTTATTATTCGAGAAATTTCCAATTCTGTATTTTTATTTTTCAGCAATATTATTATTTGCGAATTTTAATATTGGGGAATATTCCAATTAGATTTTTTTATTTTTCGGCAATTCTATTATTTGTGAATTTTATTATTCGGGAATTTTACAGTGTCAGGAATTTTATTTTTCGGGATTTTTCAGTAGTCTGATAATATTAAAGAATTGGAAAATTCCCGAATAATTATATTTCTACTGAGACTCTAAGGAATGTCGATTTCTTTCTTTATATGTTGAAAAAATTTGAAACAATCCTTAAATAATTTAAACACTTTCCCTCTTATTCTATGTTTCTCAGGTTTATTCTGAATTGATTTCAGATCCAAATCCCAAGTTGAAAAAATCAGTTCGGATTTAAATTTGAGGAAATTTTGAATTGCTCAGTTAAATTTATAGAGAATGTTGAAACAACAAACACAACAAAATTCAAGAGAATGTTTTCCACCCTTAAATTAAAATTATTCCTGATTACAATAGTAATTTTAAAAAGCCTTCCGTAATTTAGCTTCAAGGAAGACTTCTAAGGAAGTGTTTTTTAGCTTTAAGGAAGGCTTATAAAAAATTGAACAACTTCTCTTGCTAGAGGATGGTTTCCACGCTTAATTTAAATTGATTTAGAATCAAAATAGTTATTTTATA
The DNA here is from genome assembly GCA_035041075.1 of Acraspis erinacei. Classification (NCBI taxonomy): domain Eukaryota; kingdom Metazoa; phylum Arthropoda; class Insecta; order Hymenoptera; family Cynipidae; genus Acraspis; species Acraspis erinacei. The sequence goes on from JAWWLR010000127.1 coordinate 43,137,538, forward strand.
AAGTATTCCGTATAATTTGGCTTTAAAGAAGGCTTTTAAGAAAGGCTTTTGGCTATAAGGAATGTTTTAAAAAAGCTGATTATCCTTTCCTGCTAGAGGATGGTTTGCACACTTAAATTAAATTGACTTATGAACAAAATAGTTAGTTTATAGAGACTTCCGTAATTTAACTTTAGGGAAGCTTTTACTGAAGGCTTTTAGTTTTAAGGAAGGCTTACAAAAACTGAAACACCTTTCTTGCCATAGGATGGTTCCAAACTTAAATTGAATTGAATTATGATGACAATAGTTATTTTAAAAAGTCTTCCGGAATTTAGCTTTAAAGAAGGCTGTCAAAAAATAGAACATCCTTTCCTGCTAGAGAATGATTTCCGCACATAAACTAAATTGATTTCTGATCAAAATAGTTATTTTAAAAGTCTTCCGTAATTTAACTTTGAGGAAGGCTTTTGAGGAAGACTTTCAGCTTTTTGAAAGGCTTACGGAAAATTAAATATCATTTCCTGCTAGAGAATGGTTTCCACAAATAAACTAAATTGATTTCTGATCCCAATAGTTATTTGAAAAAGTCTTCCGTAATTTATCTTTATGGAAAGCTTATGAAAAACTAAATAGCCTTTCCTGTTAGAGGATGGACAAAATATTTAAATTAAATTGATTTATGATCACAATAGTTAATTAAAAAAGTCTTCCGTAATTTATCTTTAGGGTGGCTTTAAAGAAAAGCTTTTAGATTTAAGGAAGGATTACACAAAATTGAACCTCCTTTCCTGCTAGAGGATGGTTTCCAAACTTAAACTAAATTGATCTATGACCACAATACTTATTTTAAACAGTCTTGCGTAATTTGGCTTTGGGGAAGGCTTTCAAGCAAGGCTATCAGCTCTATGGGAGGTTTACGAAAAATTAAACAGCCTTTGCTGATAGAGAATGGTTTGCACACTGAAATTAAATTGATTTATGATAACAATAGTTAGTTTAAAAAGTCTTCGGTAATTTATCTCTAGGGAGGCTTTAAAGAAAAGCTTTTAGAATTAAGGAACGCTTGCAAAAAATTGAACCTCCTTTCCTGCTAGAGGATGGTTTCCAAACTTAAATTAAATTGAATTATGATGACAATAGTTATTTAAAAAAAATCTTCCGTAATTTAGATTGAAGGAAGGCTTACAAAAAAATTGAGCATTCTTTCCTGCTACGGGATGGTATCCACATACTCAAGCTAAATTGATTGATGATCACAATAGTTATTTTAGAAAGTCTTCCGTAATTTAGCTTTAAGGAAGGCTTTTGAGGAAGGCTTTTGAGGAAGTCTATCGGCTTTATGGAAGGCTTACGAAAAATTAAACATCCTTTCCTGTTAGAGGATGGTATCCACATACTTAAGATAAATTGAATTATGATGACAATAGTTATTTTAAAAACTCTTCCGTAATTTACAATTAAGGAAGGCTTTTAAAGAATGCTATAAGCTTTAAAGAAAGCTTAAAAAAATTGAACAGCCCTTCCTGATAGAGAATGTTTTCCACACTTAAATTAAATTAATTTATGATCACGATAATTTTTTGCAAAAGTATTCCGTAATTTAGCTTTAAGGAAGGGTTTTAAAGAAGGCTTTTAGCTTTAAAGAAGGCTTTGAAGGAAGGCTTTTAGCTTTAAGAAAGGCTTAAGAAAACTTAAATTAAATTTTATTTATGATGACAATAGTTATTTTAAAAAGTCTTCCGTAATGTAGCTTTAAGGAAGGCTTTTGAAGAAAACTATAAGCTTTCACGAATGTTTAAAAAAAAGTTGAACATCCTTTCCTGCTAGAGGATTGTTTCCACACTTAAATTAAATTGATTTATCATGACAATAGTTATTAATAAAAATTTCCTGTGATTTGGCTTCAAGGAAATGTCAACTTCTTTGTTGTAATCTTTGAGCAATACTAAAAAAATAATTAATTTAACGATCAATTTACTTCCTTGAATGCTTCAAGAATTTCAAACAAACCTTTAAAGAAATTTCAGCACTTTTTCTGATAGAAGACACTTTCTTCAATTATTTCTCAGTCATTTTTTATAAAAATGGTTTAATAAAATAATTGTCCTGGTGGTTTTGATTTTGTTGACATGTTGATCTCCTTTTCTCAATGTATATGGGATGTTGAAACAATCCTTAAAATAAATTTATCATCTTTTCCTACTAGATGGTGATTTCCACATTTATAATTAGAAGATTTCTGATCACAATAGTTATTTTTATAATACTCCTATAATTTAGCTTTTACGGGAATGCCGATTTCCTTATTTTAATCTTTAAGGAATTTTAAAAGAAATCTACAATTAAATTCAATAATCTCTACTAGTGGGTGATGATTTCTACATTGACAATAAATTGATTTT
>JAWWLR010000127.1:43182636-43210885 GCA_035041075.1 Acraspis erinacei
CACATCTCATGGGTTTCTAAAACTATCTATATATTTGTCCCAATAACCTCTCGTCTATTATCAATATCAAAATTTACATTCCTAGTATGATGGATATTTTTGGGGTTATTTCCTGAAAGGAGAGGGGGTGATTAAGGATAATAGATCAAGCTTTTTCAGAAATAAGGGGGTATGTTTCGCCTAACTAAACCAGGAACTTGATTAAAATGATAATTTCCGAGGCAAGGCTCTCTGGTTGTAGGATAATCACCATGGTTCCCAGTATATTCACCGCACCGATAATAATTACTCTTTGCGTGATTGACATGATACCTAGGATAACGATCGTGTCGGCAATTGCGGCTGCTAAAATGATTACCATGAGTAACGTAGTAACAACTTCGATGTCTATCACGGTTGCTAAAGCGATTATCACGATCACCAGCGGAACAATCGCGGAGGTATTTGCGGTCCCTCAAGTAATTACCACGATCAACAGAATAATCATCCAGTTCATGACGGCTACCCCTGTCCTACTTCTATCCTTAACTCTTGGGTAGCCAAAATTTGAGAGATTGTCATCATCAGACCGCCGCTGATCGCAAACCTCATGACAATCACCTCTTCCGTCAGTCTCAATTTTCCTACTGTCTTTTATATGATGGGGCTGAATTGAGTTCTCGTTACTCATCCGAGTCTGATTGAGATTACATATATCGTGGTAGTAGCGGTCGTTGTTACCTTCGGGATAACTCTTATAGACTTGAAATCTACTATGACGATCACTTCGATGCTCAATTCCTATTTACACATTTTGTTTCTAGCAAAAAGCGGATTTTGCATTTTAATTTATTTTTTTAGTTTTTTATTATCACGATTAGTTTTAGGTATGTTGCCTCTCGCTAAATCTAGATTGTTAAATTTGTCTTTATCTGTAAAATTTTCTTCAGATAAAACTGTATAGTGCCATCTGGTGCGCTTTCGGGAGGCTACGCTAGTAACGTCATTTGGAGAAAAAATCCAATCGGATTCTCCCGGAACCTTCTGCGTAATCCGGTCTTTAGTTTCACGGGGGTTAAGACTCGAATTTTCATCAGGGGAGCCAAAATCGCTAGATTCCAGGAACTCTATTCAAGGATCCACGATTTATTAACGTAAGGAAAAGGTTTCTCTTATTTATAGAGAAAATCTGAACATCCTCGGTTTTGACGTGATTAGCCATTATGGCGAGTATAGGATTTAAACACGGATCTACAATGGGGATTAACGACACAAACCAATAATAGAATTAGAAAGTTTCACATTACTTTCAATTATATCTCAGATATTTTAAGTGAAACAATTTAAGCATGTCGAATCAGCAAAATATGCACGATTAGCGTAAAACTATTTCAAATTTTTTATTTCTTACTTGTAAAAGTCATAGCGTAAAATCAGCGTCTATGTTTTGAACAGCCAAATCTTTCAAGATTATCTCTACTTAAAATATTCAGATCTTTCTTAGATGAAAACATCAGGATAATTCCTCAACAACTTGAATTCTTTCTTGGATAAAATATCTCCAAACTAGTCAACAGAAAAACACTATACTATTATTTCCACCCTAAACTGACTTTATTCAAAATGTGATGTACCCGAATGTCCAACGATTTTATTTTCTTAAATTTCAGTAGAGGAGATAGTTCCTACGAGAGAGAGGTTTTTTATTTCTAATAAAAATTGACTAAACAATATTTCTTAAATCGTAATAAGAACCATTCATGCATCATCATGAAAATGGTCTGAATAATATAAACATTGAATCCGACCACTAACTTTAACAATTTTATAACATTGAGCATAGCATCTATTTAAAATGCTAAGTGTACTTAGTACTCCAGGACTCACAAATTCCTAATGTAAAGCCCTCATATAATTACATAATCACTATATTTGTTATCGGAAATACAAGAAACATCGGCAGGAATTCCAGATCGGAAAAGCTAGGTGTATCTGATCGGAAAAATTTGAGATTCGATTGGGCAAGAGGTGCGATTATTTTCACACATGTCTGTTAAACGGATGGGGCCGAAGGTCAGCAAAAAATATTAAATTTAGAAAAGGAAAACATGATGACTGAATAATACAAATATCATTTATAATACGATAAAAAAACGGAATTTTTTTCTTTTTAGTTTTCTCACTAACATTTCAAAAATCAGCTGATTACTGTTAGGAAAATCTCTGCGACACTTTCACAGAATTTTACAGCAATTAGTTATTAACATTTTAAAGTTGCGCTGACAGAACACTTCTTAAAAGCAGCTATTTTAATGATTCATTACGCGGTACGCATCTAGAGGTTTTGCTGAAAGATTGAAGCAAAAGCCTTATTAGCTGAGTCGAAGTATATGATGAAGTAGACTCCAGAAAGGTGAGATTTAAATCCTGGCGAAGAGTTACAAGATATCTGGATCAACAACTATAGATTCTCTATGAGAGATGGGTCTTTCCATCAGCAGGAGACAACCCACAAAGATAGTGATTCTTGCCGAAGTTTAGAGCCGCTGTCTTTCAATATTGATCGGTTAAGCGTGCTTAATTTGGTCCTAAATCGCAGGATGGTACAGTCTGTTCAACAAGAAACGTTCCTCGATTTTTCGACAATTATTAGAGATTTTTAAACTTTTTTAAAAATTAAAGTACATGCAAAGGACTAATGTGCGCCTACCCAGTATATGCTCCAATCCCCATCGTTATCCAGAATGGCCTAGTACCTTTCTGGCATGCTTTGCCCTAATTTTTCAGCCTAGTCTGTCGGTTTGTCCTGATTGTCTGCGAGAGCTGTTTCAGGATGAAAACGCGTTTTGCGACAGTTTCGTCTTTACAATACTCCAGACGTTTTCGATTGCATTCCCATCTGTGTACTGGGATGGCCAGTCCAAAGGTGTAATGCCATTTTCTGCTTTCCCGGCGTTGCAGAGATGGCTTCAATATTTATGGTCGTTATCCTCTTGCAAGATGCAGTTTCCACTATGGCCCGCATACATCTTTGTATCACTCCTTAGAAGAACATGTTTACACATTTTGAGCATTTTCGGAGCATTGATGTTTTCGGTGAAGAGCTCTAAACACCCAAAACCGCGCTCAGAGAAGCATTCCCAAACGTGAACCTTTACTGGGCGCTTAACGGTTCGCTGAAGAAATCGAGTACCGGTGGTAGACCAGGAAACCATGTCCAGGAAGACACTTCATCTGAAAAAATTACCTTCGACCAGTCACTGTCAAAATTTTCAACAAACCGTTCTTTTCAGCTTCAAACCTTTTGGCATACTCAGAACACGGTTCGAGCGATAATGGACCGACTTGGTAAGAGCGCATTAGTCCATTGAATGTACTTTAATTCTAGAAAAAAAAACTTGCAAAAATGGCTAATAGTTTTCGAAGAATCTAAGAACGCTTCTGGTTGAACAGACTGTAAGAGCATGCAGACGGTTTCAAACCAGGTAGAGAGCTCTAGAAGATGTTTTTGAATCCTTCCTTGGGCAGTCTAGGGACAAGTGTTATTCCAGCGTAATACATCTTCGAAGTTTCTTCTTTAAAAATGTCAGTAGGAGTTACTTATAAACAAAAATGGCAAAATAAGCGAATGAGCCAATTATTCTCTATACTTATAATTTGATTAGTCCTGGACTACCTTGAGATATCAGAAATCCAATTTTTAAGAGTTTTTTTTAATCTGTCCATTTTTCTTAATTGTTTCCGTATCTTTCATTCGATCCTGAGAATTTGTATATTTAACAAGTTTACTCAAATCCATCAATACTAATTTTTACATTCATTTAGTGCGGTCTCTTTTGTCAGCATACTCTACCCACTGGGCAAGATATTCATCTTTATATCCTTTTCCTTTTGTCCGTAATTTTTGTATTTTTGCTTTTGATAGTATGTATATTTTTCTTATAGTTAATCAGAAAATCAATTCATCCCATAGGTTTTGAATTAGTTGTTATTTTAATTTTTTCTTGTGTTCCATTTTCAAGGATAACTATTCTTATTTATGAGTAATTTTTTTAAATATGAATTTTCGCTGTGCTTTATTTTAATTGTAGTTCATACAATTTTTAGAATTATCTGCATTTTTTAAGCAATTTCTGACCGTATATTATAGAAGAGACCGGCAGTTTTATGATTGATAATAAAGGTTTCCTGTGAAGTAAATATTTGAAGAAGTTTTAATTTTATATTTGATGACAAGAAGTTATTTAGTATTTTATGTAAGAACCTTAAATTAATCAGAAAATCAAACTATTCGCTAAATTTGAAATAAAATTCTTTAAAAAAACATCAATTTATAATTATAATTCGATAAAAGAAGAATTTCGAAAAAAAATTTTGAAATCTTATAGTTTATTCCAGGAAGTCATTTGGTATAAGTAGATGAACTGTACCGCAAATAGCATTTGTAAATAATTTTTTATTTGTTTTATTTTTCTGGCTCTCAATTTCATTTGATTTTTGAAACTTTTTCTAGTTTCATTACAAATTAAGAATGAAAAGAGCTTAGTGATCGTATAGTAATCAGCATTTGTCATCTCTGTTTGGCTGAAATGAAGATTGTCGAGGGAATCTTGACCCTTGCATTTATTAAATTGCTTCACGTAGAATGTAAGTGTAATTATTTATAATATTTTCATTTATCAGAAACATTTAGTTCTTTAAAAATGTAGAAAAAGTACCCTAAATAGTAAATTTTTCCATTTTTACATCTTGCTAATTTCAAAAGTCAGAATTTTTTGTAATTATGATTTCAACCGATTTACCAACAGCCGGTACTCTTGAATTTTCGAGTGGCTGAGTAGGAATTCGATATATTTGCTTTAGCATTAATAAATTACTTTTTGATTTAATAACAAATTTGTTTAAAAAATTTTTCTTTTAGAAGAGAATAGATTTTATAAAAATACTTTATTTGAATCCGACATACCTAGAATTAATAAAACAGGTGTTTAAAGTTTTCTAATAGCTTACTATTATACAAATAGAAAACGTATAAAATCAAAATTTAAAAAAAAACGCGATTGTGTCAGATTGTAGATTTAATTTCGGCAACCAGAAGAGAAAAATGAAATATAACGTTACCTGGACAAATTTAAGGTAATAAACCTTATTGCTTCACAAGGAAAAAAACCGGCATTATTTACACTTTTGATCTATTCGAACTTACTTTATTATTCATGTTTAAAAAAAATTTAAGAATTTTGCAATCTTTTCTATCATTGACTTTAGTATCCAGTAAAATTGAGATTTTGTTACTATTTCATCAGAGGCATGATACAATAATATGCACAAAATAATTTTGAAAGATTTTGAAACATTTTAAGAATTTCCGAAGAGTTTCGAAACATTTCAAGAGATTGAAAAACACTTGAAAAATGATTTTAATAAGCTTTAAGATATTTCAAGTGTTTTAAACAAATTTTCGAAGGATTCCCATTTATTCCAGATTCTCGAGATTTTATGATCTATGAAAGGAATCTAAGAGATTTTTAAGCATTTTGATGAATTTAAATTGATTTTCGGAGACTAAGAGGGATTTAGAGAGATTTTAATGTTCTTAAAGTTCGAATGTCCTTTTTGTGAAAATCTTGCTTAGGATCATCGTTTAAGATGAATTCTTTTGGTTAAGAATTAATTTCTTTACTTCACAATGTAACTATTTTTTTCTAACTTATATTTTTATTCAAAATCGATCTTTTCCAGTACAAAATTTACGTAGTTAGTTAAAAATTCGTATTTTATGGTAAAATATAATCTTGTTGAATGAAAACTAGTCCCTATTGGTTAAAAAAGGAATATCTATAGATTTAAAATAATCTGATTAGGTAAGGGTTAAAAAATTTCATACAAAATTAAATTATTCAATTGAAAATTAACCTTTTGTTGAACACTTTTTTTAATATAACTGTTTGTTTAACCAGTAAACTATTTTTATAAAAATTGAACTGTTTGTAACAAAATAATTTTTTGGTCAAAATATCATATTGTCGAGTTGAAAGTTGAAGGGCTTTGTGGATAATTCGTAGTTTTGCTTAAAAATTCAAAAATCTTATTGAGAACCAATGTACTTTGTACATTAGTTATATAATTATTTTTTTAAATATGTATCTATCTAACTTTTGGTTTAAAACGGATTTTTTATTGAAAATTCATATTTTCCAGTTGAAAGTTAATGAATTTTATGAAATATGCTTCCCTTGTGATCGAAAATCAATCATTTGTTTTAAAAATTAATCTTTTTTGTTGAAAATGAAATTGTTCATAATTTAATCTGGTGTGGTTGAAAATTAAAAAATTAAGTAAACAAGTGAACTTTTCGGTAGAATATAACTTTTTAGTTGTAAAGTCATATTTTTCGTACAGTTTGAAGTATGTGGTTCAAATTTAAACTATTTTTTTTTAATTTTATTTTTTCGTTAAAAAATAACTTTTTGTTTAAAAAATGATTGTGTGTGTCACATAAGCGACAGAGGATTTCTTGAGGGTGGGTCATATTGTAGCGCACTCACTAATGCATAACAGATCTATCTTGAAAAAAAAAACGTTGTAATGGTGGGATGCATTGTAGTTAGAGGGGCCTGATTTTAGCGCCATATCGTTATCGTTACATTTTATAATAAATTATTTTCTGATTTTTTGAATTGTAGATGCGGAGGGAGCTTCTGAAGACCAAGGGTCACGCAGGCGAAGAATGAATCATTCTGATGGTACTGGTGCCTATAGTTTTCTAAGACTTGCTCCTCCTACTGCTTTAGACGAAAATCATGCAGCCCTAGCAGGCCCTGTTCACCAACAATTGCCACCTGCTCAGCAACAATTAATTCCGAATGCTGCTCGTAAGTATTCTATTCCGAAAGATACCCTTGTTTACTTAAAACTTACAGATAACACTTATTGTTAATTCTCTTTCGTTAAAGCTCTTTTATTTTTAACCACTACATTCTCATCAAGTAGCTGGTGCTTCGTACTCTATTAAACTTTATTCGAAACTTAAACTTTCTTATAATACGTTCAACTCTATTCTAATGAGTTTATATTGCTTTTGCACCTTGGTTTGGGATTGCTTTTTTAAATGTTGCAATATAGAGTATCCAATTTTATTTTTTATTATTACTTTAATATTTCTTCCTTGTTCACCAGTAATCTTAATTCGCAGCTAATAATTAAGCTGAATAAGCATTTCTGTTGAAAACTAAATTCAACTGCTTGGCTTAAAATGGAATTGATTTGTTAAAAATTGAACTATTTTGTTAAAAAGTTATATTTTTAGTCGAAATTTCCAATTTTTATTTGACAGTTGGACCAAGATTTTAAACATTAATTTCACTGCTTAAAATATCATTTTTTGTTCTAAACAGAATCTACTCTTTTCTCTGAAAATTACTTTTCTTAACTGAAAATTGAACTATTATATTTTTGGTGGAAAATTTACTTTTTTTAATTAAAAATATTTTCTAGGTGAAAATTCAACTACTGGGTTGTACCTTGATACTTTTTTTTACGGAAATTCGACTTAATTCTTGAAAACTCAACTCTTTCATTAAAACTTCATATTTTTTCGTCGAAAATTTAACTATTTAGTTGAAAGTGGACTCATTTGTTGAAAATTAATTTTATTATTTCAAAATTTAACTCTCTAGCTGAAAATTGAATATTTTATTTTTGTTGGAAATTACTTTTCTTATCTAAAAATGTAACTGCATTCTATTTTTGCTTCAAAATTGATTGGTTTAATAGAAAGTACAATTATTAGATTTTCCATTGAAAATTCATCTATTTTGTTCAAAATATAATTTTCTTATTGCAAATTGAAAATTTTTTAAAATTCTATTAATTCTATTTTAGCAGAAATTTCATCTTCCTTAGATAAAAATGCAAGTTTTTGATTGAAAAGAAAACAATTTTGTTAAATGTTCGTGCTTTTTTGGTTGAAAATTCAACTATTTCATAGAAAATCAACTTTTGGTTTAGAACTTATATTTTCGTGTCAAAAAGTCAAACTGAAATCTTCTTTGGATGAAAATTAATTTTTTAAACAAAATATTTTCATTTTCATTTCATTTTTATTGTCATTTTCATTCATTTCTTTCCCAAAAAGAAAAATTTTCATCAAAATATATACATGAACTTTCAACGAAATAGTGTTTTTTTCGAGATGAGTTCTTTACACAAAATATGATACTGAGATATTGAATTAAAAGAATAAACTACTGACCGAAAATATCTAGATTTTTTGTTGGGTTCTATGAAATCAGTCAAGTTTAAGCAAAACAAGGAAAAAAGGGAAATTTTCTTCAAAACAGGAGAAAAAATATAATTTTGATAGAAGAAGGAAAAATATTTGAAAAATTGTTTATAAACAATAAAATAAACATCAAATATAAGCATCAAAACCAAGATAAAGGGTAAAATTTAGTATGAAAACTTTCTATTTTTTACAGAAAATGTTGTTATTTATTCAAATTATTTATTTATTTTAATAAATATTCTTATTGAATGATAGGCTATTGGATAAATACTAATTTTAAAAAATGTGAATTTTTTTAAGGCTGAAAATATTAGTTTAAGAAAAGGCTATAAAAAGGCTTCAAATTAGTCTCTTTTTATAAAAATTAATCTTGTTGGATAGAAGTTCCCTTTCAGTTAGAAAATTAAACTTTCCACCGAAAAATTTATTCTTTACGTTAAAAAATTAACTAATTGGTTGACATTTTTTATTTTTTTATTTAAACATTAAATACTGTGTTCAAAGTTGAAATAGTTTGTCAAAAATTCATCATTTTTGCGACTCACCTGTTTGGGTGAAAATCTGCCAATTTTATTTTGAGAAAACTAGTATTCCTGGTTAAACAATAATCTTTTGGGACTTACTCTTTTGTTAAAAATTGATCGTGTTGCTTAAAGCTTCATCTTCTTTTTGTTTCGAAAATGTAACTATTTTGTTGCCATTTTTTTTAATTTGATGAGACTTAATTTTTTTAATCAAAAACTGAAATCTTGTAGTTGAACGTTCATTTATTTTATTGACAAATATTCTTTTTCTGTCGATAATTATTTATCGTGGTTGAAAATTTATTCATTTTGATTAAAAATCTGGTTTGGTTGAAGATTTAATTATTTGATAAGCAATTAAACTATTTAGCTGAAAAGGGACTTGTATGATAGAAATTCATATTTTGGTTTAAATTTAACTAATTGATTAAAATTGAAAATCTTTTCATGAAAATTTGACTTTATAGAAAAAGATTAACTTTTTGTAAAACAAAATCATGTTTCTTTGTTAAAAACTAGATAACAGAAGATTAATATTTTTGCTGGAAAATTATTTTTTGTTGCTAAATATATAAATACTTAGTTCAATACGTATTAATTTCAGGTACCAAATTAAATACCTGGTTGAAACTTGTACTAGTTTGTTAAGTATTTATAATTTTTTGGTTAACGATTTAACTTTTGTCTAAAAATTCGGTTTTTCAGCTAAAAAAATTCACTATTCTATTTGACATCAAATTCTATTTACATTAATTTTATGAAATTTGCCATTTGTATCGACATTGCCGTGAACGTAACCATGACCTAATTTTATCCGAAGGAATTTATTCGTCGATTATTACCTTTTTCGTAAAATATAACCCAATTTCCTATATTTAATAGAATTGTGGGATACGCAACGTATTTCTAGTTTTGGATTTTCTTCCCTGATTTTTTTCTCTCTTCTTTTCCTAAAATATGTTCTATTTCATCAGCAAATAAGTATCAATTGTTTTTCTTGATTTATCATATTTTTGACAGCTTAAAAAATTATTTCGCTTGTTTCTGTCGCATTAGTTATAAATCTCTGCTTATAATGCCTTATCACTGCCGGTTTATTTTAAAATGCATAATTCGTTTTCTTTTTCCAAAATTAGATGCCGATGGACCTACTGGTAATAAAAAGCCACGCAGACGAGAACGGGAAAAGAATGGTGTTGTTGAATATAATTTGTTTCCAGTTCGTCTTCCTACTTCCCCAGTTCCGGCATCTTCTTCAATTCAAAATTTACAGATTCATATTGAAGAAGATTCCGACATTGTCATAAAATTGTGGGATTATAATTCTGGTGTTGGCTCTATTAAGTCTAGTGGATTGCCGGAAGATCAGCATCCTGATTGGCTTTTTACCAAAATGTCTAGTGATTTCTACGAGGTATATATACTAGCTCCAAGTAAAGCCTCATGGACTGGAAAAGCCGTATATTTTAGACACGATCCCGATCCCAATAATCAATTTGATCACGATGGCATAGTACTTTACCCACTAAATGTTTTTTTAATCGCACCCAATGAGCCTCAATTATATTCAGCATTAACCGTTTTCAAGGTACTTCACGGGGGCCGTCTATTTCTTCCAACCGATAGAAACAGATACCACATTTTTATAAAAAATACAGACGGCCAAGTATACAAGGGAAAGTTGAGGAATCTAGATCGAGTAAATCCCGTTTTAAATTGGGCCCAAATTTACAGAGAGTATACTCAGATACATAACCGTAGTTCTCATGACTATATAAAACATCGTTGAGAAAGAAAGAGCTGTGCGCACCAGAAAATCAGGCTGCTTTGGGTAGATTTTTTACTACTATAACGTGATGATTAATCACGTGTCTCATATTTTGAGTTTCTGGTTGCAGTAGCTAGTAAAGTAGTTAAAATATCCTCAACTTTATGAACGCGTTGTGGGTCCAAGGGACTCGACGTTCCTTTTATCCGAATCATGTAGTCGCTGCGACTAGGAAAAAGGAAGCATTGTGTCAGCTGTCAGGCATGCTCACGTGAACTTGGGCTGGATGTTTTCTTTTTTAAAAGTCTTCAACATAATGAATGACAGGTAAAAATATATAAACTCTTCTTCGAGTCTAATTTGTTAATCCTCCTAATAATTTTCATCATACTATTATTTAATTTTTTTGTACTTCAATAATTTTTCACTAATTGAATTAGCAAAATATAGTTCTTAAGATATTCGTCGCTGCAAAGTTCGTAATCCGGTCATCACAAATGCAAACTAGTTGTAACAATCAACACATAGTGGCTGCGACGAGATTTTCTCATTCCAATGATCACTTTCTGTATGTGCCGTAACGGGTAAGCCATTTCTCGATACAACTGTAAAAAGTAATTAGGGACATGCTTAACTATACACAACCACGTTCCCAGTACCGGAAATTTCTCTGAGTGTCAGCTGGGGATCCTGAATCCTCTTTTGTTAAAGTTCCTGCGGCTTTAGGGAAAATATTTTCAACCTTAGTATATTAAGGGCTGGATGATATAACTCTGGATAATAGCTGCAGATAAATTTATCTGACAGATATGACACTTCCATGTTGATCCATCGTTGGATAGCGCTATCTGACAGATAAAGCGGGAGTTACCAGTCACTTATCTATCTGCCGGCCAAAGAGGTCAATAGCGGTTTTATCTAGAGGATAAGCAAGAAATGCAGAATACGTGAGGTTAGACTGAATACTCTCAGAATGGAATTCAGAAGTTTTCCATTGACAGGCTATACTTATGTCCCTCTACAGTAAAATAAAACCTCAAATTAAAAAATAATGTTTCGTTGGTGTTGTTTTCGGAGGAAATTTTTCAAAACTGCACGAATTTACCGTAAATAATAACTTTCGCATCCTAGTTGCAAAATTTCAGACTTTTTATTATAAAATTACAGGATGAAAACTAAACTATGAAATACAAATAAGACCGCGTGCAAAATTTGGGAAATCAAAAACTACAATTTAGAAATAAAAATAGTTTGGTGATGTTTTCGCTGGAAATTTTTCAGAAGCCCACGAATTCTGCGGAGTGTCAACGTCGCAGAAGTGCTAGTGACTCGAAAACGCGAAAATTATTAGAATTCCTTATATCTCCCTATATAACTGAATGATAACTATCCAAAAAATGAAATAGAGTAGATGAACCCGAAATCATTATCTGTTAGATAAACCTCCGATAAATTTTATTCTTCTGGACAAACATCTGACACTTTATATAGAGGTGGATCACCTAGCCCTAAATGTATATTGTATTATTTTCTGTACCTCGGCCGGGGGTTGCTTATTAAAAATATTGCCAAATAAAGTACAAATTTTATTTTTCATGATTACTTCAAATATATGTTCTTTTTTGGCAGTGATCTGCATTCGCAGCTATCCCGAAAAAATGTATCGTTTAAATAACTTTATTAGTAGCGAAAGAAGAGGTCAAAAGTGCTTTATTGTATCCTATGTTGTCTTTCCTAAAATTTAATTTTTTCAGATCTAATATTATATTTTAGGCGAACAATTCCGTTCTTTAGCATTTTATTGCAGCTTCTATTTTGTTTCCAAAAAAATGTATTTTTATTTTTATGTAATTTTTTACAATTAAGGCAAAGGCTACGTGTCCTATCCAAAAATAATTTATGAGAAATTTTCTGATCTTCCTTTGTTAAGAAACTTCTGTTTAATCATTTTTCTCGAATCTTGTTTCATTTCTCCAAAAATTAAAACGTTTTTTAACGTTCTTTTTTACTATTACAAAAACCACGTGTTCTTTCAAAAAATGCTTTATGGTGATTTTTATAGATCATTTTTGGATAAACAATTTTTACCTACTTATTATTTTTAGTAACTTGTGTCGTTTTTCCTAACATGTAATTTTTGTTCCTTTCTAAAGTTATTCAATTTTCTGGAAGTCTTTTGGTTTGATGAAAAAAAATTAATATGCAAATTAAGATATATTCCAGAATAAAAACATTACTTAAACGATGTAGTATTTCTTGAACAGGCTAAGTGGAATAAAAACATTATTTTCAAAGAATGTATATATCTTTATTATAACCCAGTCTTTAGGTTTAGTATTTCTGATTAGAAATTAATGTCTCAGCATTAAGATGGTTACAGCCCATTATGTCGAGGACAATTTTGGTTAAATTTTGATTTCATTTTTTAAATAATTAATGCATTTCAGTAGGATTTTTCTCAAAAACTGTCAATTTGGCAGGAAAACTGTGCACAATAAAAAGTTCATTTTTGGACTGGATCTACAAAATTTCTTTGAAAGCGCTTCAGAGATTTTTTTTTATTGTTTAGGACCAAAGTTTAAAACTACCCTTACTTCTACAAAATGTTTGCCCTTCCATCAGTCAGAATTTTAAGCGAGTTAATACTTTGAGCGCTTAGCGTTCGGCTTTTGCGAGAAGTGCGCGATGCAAATCTTTAAAATACCCGCGCTTCTTACGACCAGACGCTGGAACCTTATCTATGTTCATGCAAAGATGTTTTAAATTTTAGACTGCATCTCGAGCGCTTAGCGTTCGTTTGGTTAGACCAGCGTGCGATGTAAATCACTGTAACATTAACCACATTTGATCTAAAATAACCTACCTTTGTCTTATCTTCACGCTGGAACCTTATCTGCCCTCGCAGAAGCACGTTTTAAATTTTAGAGTACATCACGAGTGCTGAGTGTTGGGTGGGTTAAAATAGCGTACGATTTATATCATTGTAAGATTAACCTCATTTGATACTGATCTCACTGGGGTACCGTTTTCAACGTTATAGTAATATATTTTTATTAACTTTAAATCTTGTGTGCTTAGCATTCCGTAGTTTTTTTATGGGCAGTTTTTTTTAGTGCTTGCTCTTTTATAAGAATAACCTACCCACTTGACAACATTTTACTTTTTCTTTCCTTTTCTTTTAGACCGTAATGTTTTTTGAATTTGAAATTCTTCCTCCGCAATATTTTTAAGTTTTACCCCAGTCAATTCTGGTTCATGAAAAACACCTTCTATTTCTTAGACTGCTAAATTTTTAAACTCATAAATATAGGGTGCTTGACTTCTTCTTGTAATGGCTCGCCTTGCAACAAATAATTCCTCGCTCCAGCCAGGCTCATAATCTTTCTCAAGGAAACCTTTCTCACAACTGATTCTGACGAGATAGTCAACCCTATATTTACGCTTTCTTTTAGACTTTTATTTACAAAAGAGTCGTTGAATATTTGCTCGAGCTTCAGCTGAATTCGTTAAACTAACTTCAGATTGTATGAATCTAATACCTATTGGAAGTTTGCTACACGCTATGCAATAAGAGATACCACATTTATTTACCTCCCCTTTCTTGGTTTTAACAGTGTGAATTAATTTGGAGGAACCATTGCAGATTTGCAATACGAAACACTCGGTTCCTGAGAAGTTCAGGTGTCAGTCCCCAAACTGTATAATATTTTATTTATTATCGTTATCATTGCCCTTACAAGGCGATGCGCTGTAACAAGCGGTGCATTGCGTTGTGCACCTGTGATCAATTTTTCTAAAGTATGCTTTATTACAAGGTATGAAAAACGCCTTTGCTGCTCCCGCCGGAATAAAAAATTTAAGTTGCCCCGCAATGAAAATTTGATTGACCCTCGCAGCTTTGTTCCATCGCTTTTACTTCTATACACTGTAACGATAACCTTCATCGTTATGTATTTACCTACACAAGTCCCTTACTTGAAATCGCGATATCTTCAACGATATGCCAAAATGTTAAATTTAGTTTATTGGAAGCCAGGCGCACATGCGCCAACCGGATACTCAGCACTAAAGCAACGGATGGGCAGCATTTGTCGAACCAGGCTAGCTTCAGCCCTTTGTCGAGTAATGGTGGAGAGGGTAATTCAATCATTTCATTCCTTGCAACATTTTACGAAGGTTGTAAATTACCCAAAAATAATGCGATATATAATAGTTCGATAGCCACAAGGTTTTGAGAGTTATATTTTATGGAAACAAAAAGATAAAATGAGACTACAAAATTTTAGTAGGATGCCCGCATGGCGTCCGAAATATCGAGAGCAAAATAAATGATACCCTGAGTTTTCCGGGTATATTTTTTTTTAGCGGGCTAAAATCAGAGAACAAATAAGTGATATAGCGACCACAAATACCGACTTTTTAAAATTTTAATGATCAAATAAAAAATATATAATAAGATACAAGAGCCTTGGGTACTGGGGGGCTTCTCATGTTCTTAACACAAAATTCTAAGACAACGCAACCCAGCAAAACGATAAAAATTCTTGCAAATGAGAATCCGCGAGAATCTTTAGCTTTACATTAATAATAAGTTGTGGTCCTTACTTCTACTGAAAGCTAATTACGGAAACTAATGTTTAATAAGCGAACAAAAGAAAAATCGGCTTCTCGGTCGTCAATCTCGTCGTCTCGTCTCCTATGGTCCCGGCACGGTGCTAATTAGCTGCTTGCTAGAAGCTGTCGTTGGATTAGTCTTCTTGAATCTCGACTGGGTCTTTTAGCTGGTGGTTCCTGTTTGAAAGAAAATGCAGTGACGGCTCAACAGATAGTCTGTAAATAAGGAAGCTCACGTCCTCTCTGTTGCGACATTGTCCACATTGGCATAACACACGAAAACAAGCCTAGGACAATCATAATTGCTTCTTCTCCTCATTGCGGGCGTCTTGAAGTACGCTAGACTCTCAGTTCAGTGCTTTAACCATCGAGGGCTTTGTTAGGGGATGCGAGGACTTCTTCGAACATGGGAGTTACTGGAGCAGACCCAAGTTTAGCTCCTTGCCACAAAGTTCGTACCCAAAGCCTAGGGAAAATGATCGGGAGTCCTCACTGGCTCTGGAAGCATCACAGCTTTCGATCCAGGTATACATGTGCCGAGAGAAAAAATTCCGCTTTAAAATTCAAATAATAATTAAAATAAAAGGACTTGTTATAATAAAGGATAATAAAGGATTTGTTCTCGTTATAACACTTTTTTTTAAATTTTGTTTATCTGGATGGGACTGACGATTCGTATTGGCTACTCCAATTATTCGGTTTCGTATAAGTAAATCCTTTGAAGGTCCTACAAACGAATTTTACGCTAACTTTTACCGCTGGTAAAAGTACCCGTGTAATCTGTACAGCATACGTGTCATTATTATTAAAACCTATATAACTTTCAACTGCTGGTTCTACCAAATGTCACAAGTCTTCAAAATGTAAATCTTCAAGTGGTAAAAAACATTTCTAAAAAAACTCCTTCTGCAAACCCATTATAAATCAAACACATTACCTACTTAATCCGTATCCCTTCTTAGTGGTTGAGCATCCACCAGGTAATCTGCATTGGACAGGATCTTGGACAGGTCTTATGCAGTGTAAACAGGACTAGTGTCCATAGCTCTGTATGGGTCTGCAAAAGCACTAGGGTCAGGATTAACCGGGCCGAGCTGCATCATATACAAGGGTTTTTCTTGCTTATGTTTTGCTACTTTTAATCGATCCTGTTGTGCCAGTTCTGTATTTATCTTACCATGTTTCAAGTTTCTTTCCATCTTTAAAGGTTCCTCTCTGGTTTTTAAAAGTTTTCTCAATCTACCATCACTTTCTTTTGCCTGCTATCCGCGTCTATTTTCTTGAGCTAATTCTTCTGATTTCTTTTTACTTTCTTGATTTGAGCATTAGATAAATGTCTTCGACAAAATCTGTCTGGTTATCTGTCACTGGAATTATGTTGTTATCATCGAATTTGTATGATTACGATTATTAAGCATAGGATCCTGAGATAGCTTTTTCTTCCGAGATCTAATTCCTCATTGATCACTTCTGCTTTTTTGTATCCTCCGATTCTCTTATACGATCAGAAGGATGCCATTTTTTGCTAAGGTTGCTAGGCTTTTCTTCTTTATCGGACACCTTATGACCCGCTATTATCTTATAATGCGCCGCATCGGTTTCCACACCCTCCATCGATCTTTCTCTGCAAATTGCATATTTACAAAACATAAAGGAAACAAACTAAATTACACATATTTTCCTTTAAATGTTCCTTAATACAATATTTAAATTGTAGAGTTTCTCTCTCTCTCTCTCTCTCTCGGTATGTTTATGTATATCCTTAACGTCATAAGCAGAGGTATATCGTCCCCTCTGCTTATGGCTTCTTGTAAAATTCTATTATTTCGCCCTACTGAGTCACATATGGTGATTCAGAACTCTATCGTGATCATATGGATTTTTCGATCATTCTTTCTCGGATGAGCAAGCTCTATTTTATTAACTTGATTCTTCATTGAAATTTGAAATCCTCTTATACTTCACGTGGTAACTTTGAGTTGCACAGACCGACATTTTTAGTGATGCATATCGATAATTTTTTTGTAGCATCGAAATTCGCTCGAAATACTGTTAGATGAAGCTAAAATATAATAGAGATCAAGAATTGATAATAAAAAAGTCGATCGAGACAGTCGATCATCTCGACTGCGTGATCGTTAATATCGATGCAATGAGTTTCGTGTTCGAGGTTTTAATTGTATCTTACGAGACTTTCAAAAAAAGAATTAAATGCTCGTTATGCATTACTACATACTTTACAAAACACCGTTAAATTTAATGCACTGAATTATAGTAGAAAATTAACTATAGTAATCAATTATCATCCGGAAAAAGTCAATTACTTAAGTACGAAACTCTCATAATAAAATCGCTGACAATTTTTGACAGTGTATTGTATTCAGATAAAGCGAAATTATTTCGAAAGACCGTGCTTTACGTTAGAGTATTAAGCCAAGAATAATCTTCATTTAAAACTGGACCCTTGGGGAAAATGGTATGGAAAAACACTATTAAGCATAACCATCACCATACCTCTAATATCCCAGCTTTTCTACCGAAAGATCTCTTTTATTTAACTTTTAGCGCTTGGAACCTATCTTAGAATGAGTCCATGGGAGGAGCTGTACAGGAAAACACTATTAACTAGGACCCCCGCCTATGGAATTTTGGCTTTTGAACACAAAGGATATTTCGACTGATCAATTTTTACTTTTAAACAGGTAGCTAATTTCCTGCTCCACCCACTTCGATGTCGTTAAAGATATGTTTGCTACTACGAATTCATCATTGTGACTTGAAGGAATAAAACAAAAAATTCTAAACGTATGCTTTTGACTCTCAATGAAGCGAAAATCTTGAGAAACACATGTAAATATAAAATAAAACAGAAAATTGAAAGGGCACATTATAAAATGGATAGAACGTGTCGGCATGTAGAGCAAAAAAGGTGCAAGACATTAAACACACACACCAAAAAGTAACGAAAAGAAACCAAGGTGGTTTTGGTTTTTCTTTGAAAAAATTACTCGGTCTCATTTTAGGACTAAAGAAAAAAAATTGTCTAGAATATTTACAGCTTCGATTTTTTTTTCAGGGCGGATAAGACTTACGAAAAACGAAACTCCTGTTACGAAACTTTAGTCCGCTAAATTGTAAACGTGGTATGGAATAATTTCACCATTTTTTCGACGATTTACAAACTAGAAAGGGATGTCTCGTTACGTTCCTGCCTCCCGTATTTTATAGGTTAACTTAGGTGTTGCCATACAACATTTTTAAATGATTCTTAATCTCAAAGTGCGGACGGCCAAAAGTTTGATTAGATATGGCTCGTTCATGTTGCTCAGGAGACTGCTCTTCTGACCTTTGTCCGATGCTCCTTCACCGCTAATTGTTGGTATGATTCAGGTAGGAATACTTGCCGAACTAAGGAATTTTGATCAGGAAGGAAGGTATATGCCGTCCGAATTTCAGATATATTTCTAGGTATGCGATTCTTGTAATTCCAAACGCATGCGCTTGGGTTTTTGCAACTCCGAGGTAGGAATCTCGGCAGCACTTTGCATAAGTAAGGTGCTTTGAAGTCTTTTATATTTTGAAAATAAATTTTAAATTTCAATTTGCAACGGAATTAATGCAGTTTGGCAGTTTCGTTTAAACACCAAAATTAAGCATTTTGACCTTACGTTTTCGCTGGGTATGCACGTGGCGTTGTTTTTATTTTAACATATGATTTTGCTGTCTTATGTTGGTACCTGAAAGGTAAACCTAGATTTTGCCTAGACCAATGTTAACTTGAGATTAAAATTATCCCCTTAAGTTCTTGTTTGTTTTTTGCCAGGCCTTGGGAGCATGTGGTGCGGTATCAGAGTTCCGATAATAGCTCTCAGTTGAGAATGAACAAAGAGACATTGTATATTATAGAGAATTTTAAATCAATGTAGCTTGGAATAATCTTTCGAGCGACATCAATTATTCAAAAGAAAAATTGAAATTGAAAGCAGAACCTGCAATGTTGCAAGCTATGAGTGGCGTTAAAAAAGGTATTGAAAATGTATCTTTGACTGTTGCTGTTGTTCCTACTACTACTAAAAAAAATAATTCGCATGACGGTAGAGGATGCATCACGCAAGATAAACATTTCATTTTAACCTCACTCTACGCACTCAATAAATCTTGCAGCAAAAATAAAATTTGTGTTTCATTGCAATCCGATGACAGTTTTTAGTCTATTATGAAAATTCCATCTAACAAGTTACTATAGGAATTAATTTTCCGGAGAACAAATATTCCAAATTCCAACGACTGTTTTAAGTCATAGGCGGAGACTTTGAAACTGACCGATATTTTGCTTGTGAGTTGGAACCGCTGAAGGTCAATGGTTACATTGTGAAGATAGTGAAAATGGTGCAAATTCTTCTGGACACAAGAAACAAAAAGTGTTTTTGCGTGGAGTGACTACAAAGAACCAGCTCTTTGTTTTGAAAAATATTATATTGTGTGCGAATGAGTATTGGGGAATGCATAAAGCTTCGTGTGGCTTAGTACAAGATTGTGTGACTCACATTTTTAAATTATTGAGTGACCGGTGCGTTGCTATAAAACTGCCTCAACCATCCGAAAGCTTTATTTTTGAATTGATGAACCATGAAAATTGTGACAAGTTCAGAAGCGGAGTTCATAAATGCCCATCATCAAAAAATACATACTTTGATCATAGAAATCAATTTTGGGACCACGGTTAGTGATAAAAGATCTAGCTGAGATTCGGGATGAAGGGCTCAATCTTAAGCGGTATTAAAGAAAACGTCAGAATGATGCGAGCGTGTCAACGGAAAGTAGAGGAGCTGACGCACACAGTCCCACAATCTGCGGACATAGGGCTCTAGCCATAGCGGAGCGGAGGGGTGAAGAAAAAGTGGAGGGGGTGTCTGGTCTTAGTGGGGCCTTACTACTCACAACGTTTCTTAAATTATAATTAAATATTATATATGTACCTAATAAAATTTTTATTGTTAAGAAACGTATGTTCAACGTATATAAAATGTGTAAAACATAATATAACGCTGTTGTGTAGCAATAATTTGTTGTATTAAAAAAAAAAACAAAGAAAATTATTTAGAAAAGGATGGATTAAGTACATTCAAGTTTTATCATTTAATATCTCCATTGCCAGTGAGCTTTGTTTGATTGCCTAAAGCAGAAGGAAAAAATTATCTGCAACATGGAATACCGTATTTCTCCTTGACTTGCTATAAGATGCGATATTTTTAATGCATAATACAAATAGGTTTTCGTATATATTTCTAAAAAACGGGTTGCAGTTGCAGAATAGGAAAAACAACGATAGGACACTGCTCATACTGGAACCTGCAAGGAGTTTAAAAAAATAATAGGTTTTATCATTGATCAACGAAGGCAGGGAACTGGTGTTGATTGTGATATTTTGTAAAGTTTTAAAAATGCTAACAATTAGTACACATTTAAAACGATCATGCATACCTGAGAAACTTAAATCGCAATTACATTTTTAGCAACTCAACTTAGAGGGTTCCCTCACAGAAGGAGGACCTCATAAAAAATGTATTATAAGCTTGTAGAAGAGACATCACTTATTCACAATTTCATCAGAGAGTGGTTTTCCAGAAATCAAGGCAGTAAAACAATTAGATTACAGAATATCATAAAGTCGATAAGTAAGATTTTTATAGCATCACAGAGAATATAAGCATTATAAAAATTAAAATTACACTTTAAAGCAATCAGAAACAGATATACAGGTTGAAAAAAAGTTTGAAAAAAGTTTCAAGTATAGAGATTTCAACGAGAAGTCCACAGGTTTTTTTTTGGTTTTTTCTCTGACGGTCAATATTTTCATAATTAATTACAAAAGTTTAAAATCCATTTAGCTTCGGAAAGTGAATCTAGAGCTGTTTTAGATTGTTTAATTCGCAGCATAGCTTGTTTATCATCTTTTGCACAATTTAAAGTCAATAACAGAAGATTTAATTTTTTGAAAAAACAGAAAAGAAGTAGCCAGATATTTCAAAGAAGAATCCAATGATATTTTTGGTTGTTCGGTCGGAAGACTGTTTTTTAATAACAATTTCTATCCACGAAAAAATATTGTAATCGTTCTACATTGATTATTATTATAAAAGAGATGCTTCGGGTTTTCAATCGTGTACAAAACAACGAATTTTGCCGACGCTTCGTGAACATTGCAGTTCACTTCTTCAGGGCTGACCTGAAACTGAGGTATCAGGTTATGCTGTTCTTTTCTATACTCTCTACGATGCCTGCGATTGGTCAAGTCGCCCCACTATGGAGACAGGACTCACCTGATTGGCCAACCAAGTCTTATTTAATAAATCCGGGAGTACGGAAAGCCAAATCGGATTGGTATTATAAGCGTTGTCCCTATTGATATTGCTAGGGTGCTTCACAGTTTCGATTGCTTCTCAATGTTTTCTTGGAAAAATAGTGATTGTTTTTAGCGATATTTTAAGAGAAGCTAACTTGTTTTATGCAAAATTGATTTGGATTCTGATGTTCCCAAATTATTTTTCAATTGTAAGAAATTTAGGACGATTTTGTTGTTCCTGCACCGTTTTAAAAAAGCTAAGGATGTTAGTTGCTTACCTTGGGAAGTCCTGAGCTTACTAAATGTGTTAGTTTTAGTAAAAAAAAACTCTCCCCGTAGAGGTCTTTAGTAATAAATTTAATTCTTTCACGATAGGTCATTATGATAAAAGAGATATTTCGGGTTTTCAATCGTGTCTCAATGGTGGGGCGCCCTGGCCAATCACAGGCGTCGTAGAGAGTATACATAAGAACAAGGTAACCTGTTACCTCAGTTTCAGGTCAGTTTCATATATCCATTTTTATTTATGATTAATTTTTTTGTAAATATGACTTTTCGCTATGTTTAATAATATTTACATTTTATACCATTTTTACACTATCGGAATTTCATGAAGTCAACTGGTTAAAGTAGGTGAACTGTACCGCGAATAACATTAAGAAATCATTTCATATTTGATTTATTTCTCCGGATTTCAATTTCATTTGATTGTTTGACCTGCTTCTTTATAGTTTCATAGCAAATGAAGAATGAGGACACCTTAGTCATCGGATGGTAGTTAGAACGCGAGGCAGCGATAAGGTCGAAAAATTTCCAATCCCAATTTGAAAAATTCTTCAAAAATCAGCTTTTGTCCTCCCTCTTTGGTAGAAATGAAGATTGTCGAGGGTATCTTAATCCTTGCATTTGTTGAATTGCTTCACGTAGAATGTAAGTGTAGTAATTTTTAATATTTACAGTTATCAGAAATATTACCTGTTTCAGAAATGTACCAGTTGTACACTAAATAGTAAATTTCTCAAATTTTATCTCTTGTTAATTGAAAAATTCACATATTTTCTTATATTACTGATTCCTAATGGAAACTGGTTTATTTTTATCATAATTCTTATTAAATTAATTAAATTATTTAAATGTGTATGTCTCAGGGCACCCGATTTCTGACTTTTCACTAAAAATTAAAAAAATCAATACAGCAGGAAGTTTTTTTAATTTTTAATGATTAAAATAATAGATCGTACTCTAGAATTTTCGGCTCGCTGATAACGAGTTCGAATTATTTAATTCAGAATTAATAAACTACTTTTTTATTTAATAAACTTTTTTTCAAATGTTTCCTTTAGAAATGTACCGATTTTCGAAAAATATTTTAATTCAATCCAAAGTACCTAGAATTAATAAAGCAACTATCTAGAGAAGTTTTCTAATAGCTTCGCGATTGTTAAAAAATTTATTCAAATATTTATAAACTTTTAAGTGAATGGAAAAGAATTCTTGGGGAATAAATGTGTATTTCATAAACAAATTTTGCAAAGAATTATTCACATCAGCTATTTATAATGAAATAAATCAAGTGTTTGCTGCTTATTCGGCCAACAATTATACGAAAATAAAACTTTCTTATTAGATTTTGTCATCTGATTACATAACAATTGAAATTTTTTAGTGTCAAAAACTATTGTTTACAAAAAATTTTATCTATGCAGGCATTGTTTAAGGGAACATTACGCTTCTTTAAGGTATTAGCAGTCTGGTATGTAGTAATTACTTTGTGCTATGAATCGATAATAATTTATAATTGTTTAAACAATCTTGCTTAATGAATGCATTTTGATCTATTTCTAAATCTGAAAACTTGTTTTCTTTACACTTTAACTAACTGTTAGGAACTAATTTTTAAACATTTTTTTCAGAAAGCTTGATAGTCATTCACTACTGTTATTCTCATTAATAATTTTATTCTTAAAATTTGTTTATATCGATAAATTTTGATTTCCTTTATTTTTTAAACAATTTTCTTATATACAATTTGTTTGAAACTGCGAGGTACAAGAAAAATCATTTAATCATTCCATTCTACGTGAAAAATTACATAGAGACAATGTGTTACAATG
Source organism: Acraspis erinacei (assembly GCA_035041075.1). Lineage (NCBI taxonomy): Eukaryota > Metazoa > Arthropoda > Insecta > Hymenoptera > Cynipidae > Acraspis > Acraspis erinacei. The sequence goes on from JAWWLR010000127.1 coordinate 43,206,269, forward strand.
TCATTGTCAGTAATAATTTTATCGCTAGGCCTAGTTAAGCCAGTTAAGCGTCTTATCATTACCATTACATTTTAAAATAAATAAATTGTTTTATTTTTACAAATTTAGATGCTGAGGGAGCTTCTGAAGATCAAGAATCACGCAGGCGAAGAACGAATCCTACTGATAATATTACTGGCTATAGTTTTCTAAGACTTTCACCTCCTACTCCTTCAATTCAAAATCTAGCAGCCTTAGAAGGACCTTTATACCCACCGAAGGTGCCTGTTCATCAACAACTCATTTCGAATGCTGTTTGTGAGTATTATATTCGAAAAGATACCCCTGTTTACTTACAATTTACGGATAATGCTCATTGTGAATTCTCTTTCGTTAAAGCTCCTTCGGCTTTAACGAACACATTCTCATCAAGTTTCCGATGCTTCTTTGATTATTTGCTAGAAACTTGAACATGCTTGTTAAAAACTAATTTTATTGTTTGAAAATGTAGCTTTGCGCTTGAAAAATTATTTTTGCTTTTGATAAAAATTACTTCTCTTTACTGACAATTTAACTATTCGATTTTTTGCTAAAAATTTATCCTTTTTAATTCAAAATATTTTTCAATGAAAATTCAACTGCTGGGTTAAAATTGACATTTTGTGGTTAGAAATTCGAATACATTGTTCGAAATTAATTTTATTCTTCAAAAATTTAACTACCTTGTAGAAAACTCGTTTTTTCTTCTGGACAAAAATTACTTTTCCTTTCGTGAATATTTAACTGTTGCTTTTTTGAATGACAGTCGATGTTTTTTATTGAAAATTCAATGGTGGAAAATGGAATGTTCTCTCTTTTTTTGAAATTACTTTTCTTACATGAAAATGTAACGCATTCTATTTTTACTTCAAATATTTTTTTCAATTGAAAATACCGATATTAAATCTTTTTGAAAATTCAACTATCTTTTCTCAATTTGTGTTTTTAATTTAAGAATGCATCTATTTTAATAGAAATTTCATCTTCCTTGGATAAAAAATCACGTTTTGATTGGAAAGTCAAACATATTTTTGAAACGTCATGATTTATGGTTAAAAATGCGACTATTTCGTAGATAATTAAATTTTCGTTTAAAATCGATATTTTGGTGCTAAAAAGTCAAACTGAAATCTTTTTGATGAAAATGAATTTTTTTTTAATTTGTCTTTATGATTTAAAATTTCATCTGTTTTTGTCAAAAATTGCATATTTCTTGGATAAAAATGAAACTGTCTGATTAAAAAATAAACTTATTTACTTGAAGCTTCACCACTTTGTTTGAAAATGTTGGTTAAATCAATGAAAGTTTAACTATATTGTTGGAAACTGACGGTTTTTAATTTAAAATCTGACTATTTAGGTAAAAGTGGAAGTACTTCTTGAATTATCATTTTTTAATTAAAATCAATTAAAAAAAATAATTTAAAAGATAAATGCAGCAACAGTTCATACTTCAACCAAGAATAAATTTAACTTAAATAAAAAACAGTCGAGTTCGATCAAAAGCAAAGAATTTTTAAACCAAATATTTCAATTTAAAAAAAAAATTGTGTAATTAATTTTTGCCGTTGATTTTTGGCCAAAAAAAGACAAATATTCATCCAAATATATACATGAATTTTCTACAAATAAAAGGAAGAAGGAAAAGTTTCTTGAAAATAAGACAAAAAGATAAATTCTTTAAAAGAGGGAAAGAATTTAGAAAAATGGTTTAAAAATAATGAAAAAAATAAAAAACAACATGACTCCTAAGACAAACGGTACAATTTATTATGAAAAGTTTCAATTTTTTAGAGAAAATATTCTTATTTCTTTCCATTATTAAACATTATAATTTACTAATTGCCCATGGAAGAAATACTAATTTTGTGAAAATATGTTAAATTATTTAAAGCTGTAATTAGCAAATAAAAAAAAAATTCAGAAATTTTTAAATGAAAAAAAGAACCAGATTGCTTAACAGATTTAACTTTGTTTAAAACAATGAGGCTGTAATTTCTTGAAACTGAAAAATGGGCTAAACACACAAATTGATTTTTCTCTGTGCATATAAGGCATGTAAAATGCACATTCACCGTCCTTGTTATTTTTTAAAATTAAATGAGTAAACAATTTAAAATTCGAGAATAACCCCTTTTTAATAACAGGAGTATAACAAATTTTTAAATCGAGTTGAATAAATTAGTAAGTTACTATATCTGAAGGATACAAATAAAATAATTCATATCTGTTTTTATTTATTTTCTTCATGGAACAATATGAATTTTACTTTTTATATTTAACCGCCTGAAAGATACTTTTCAGAGCTAAAAATTATTGGAGTCCTAACAGGCGTGAAGGTCGATATTATGAATTTTTACAGTTTTTATTTTTTATATTTTTAGCAAATTTAAAAAAGTGAATTTTGTAAAAAAATATTTCCTTTCTCAGACTTCACCCTCATATACATTTGAAATCAAGTCAAGTTCCAACTAAGCATACCAATAAGGCAATGAATTTGTTGCTTACATAATTTTATTATTATAAACAAATTTTAAAGATATTTTTGCATTTTCGTAATTTTTGCACGAAAGAATCATGTGCTATCCAATACAGACATATCAGAGTATCTGCTTAAACCTACTAATCCGCCGAAATTTATTATCATCTAACATTTAGACTTTTTATAAATAATTTAAAATAACAAATATAAAATGTTCGTCCTCTTTTCCTTGGCAAATTTGTCCTATATTTCATATGTGTTAAGATAACTTACTAGTTTCCCCTACCTGTATAATATTTTCAATAATTAACATTTACATTTATTATAAATAATTTGGATTGAAAAAAACAATATTGATCTTTTTTCTGACAAAATTCGGGTAGTAAAAAATGTGTACAATTTGATTTTCAGACATAATAAATTTAAGAAAATTTTAAATAATTGAAATATTTGTTTCCTTGTAAATAACAAAGGTTAGTAAATATAAAATCATTGTCACTTTTCTCGGAAAAAAACTCATTTCCATCTTATTTACAGAAAAATAGCTTATCAGCCTTGAAAGAATCTAGAAAGTTCTGAAGTGTATAGTAAGTTCTGTTTGTCTACTTAAATTTGGTATTATTATTTTTTCAAATTTACACCATATTTTGCAAGAAAATAAGTTTCATGAGCTATTTTGAAACGAATCAGGTGAAAGAAACTTCTTTTTGCAAAAAGTTTCAAATTTTTTGTTTGTAAACAAAAACCATTAATACCCAGGAAAAACTATAATTTTTAACAATATTTATTAATATAATAAGTTGAATAAACCATTACGACAAATATGAGGTTTGAAATAAATTTTTTCTAAATAAATATAAATTTTTTCTTCTGTCATATAATGCTATTTATAACAAGGCTACATATTTAGATTTTTCGCAAAAAAATATTTTATTTTTCTACTTTTATTATATTTTTATAAGAAGAGTTTAAAACAAAATTCTGGATCACTTTTGGAGAAGAAAGTTTTATGATTAAAACCAAAACTACGGATTTAATAAAAAAAGAATTAATAACAAATTCGTAGCTCTTTTTTAGGCCGAAAAACTTTTGTTTAATTATTTTTTTCTTAGCTTATTTCGCTCATCCAAAATTTTGTTTCATTTTAATGTTCTTTTTTACGAATAAAACAAAAACAATGTATTCTAGAAAAAAGCTACTGTTAAAGAAATTGTAGATATTATATAAAATTTCATTCCAAAATAATAATTTAAGTGGAGAAATCGTTATCTTCTTTAAAATATAGATATTTTCTAACATTAAAAAATTATTTTATTAACTGAAAATTTAACTAATCTATTTTTGGTTGAAAATTTATCTTCTTTAAATGGAAATTGAAATATTGGGTTTCAAATTCATCTATTTTGCTGTAATTAATTCAGTTTTTTTCGATAAAAATTGAATTCATCTATTTTGCTGTGATTAATTCAGTTTTTTTTCGTTAAAAATTGAACGATTAGAGGTACGTAAAACTTAATTAAATATTAAAATATTTAGTTCAAAATGCATGCATTTAGCTAAAAAATATAATTTTTTCGTAGAATTTTAATCTTTTTGGTTGAAATTTATTGTGCTGGTTGAAAATAATTTTTTTTTTTAAATAAATTTTTTACTTCAAATTGAACTAAGTTTATCGTGGAATTTCTGTTCTAGACATTTAATCATTTAGTTAGAAAATACATTTGTTTGGTTAAAAATGTATCTATTTAATTGAAAGTTTATTTTATTTTCTTAAAAACTTATTTTTCTACTGGCAATGAGGCTATTTTATTTCTCGTTGTCAATTTATCTTTTTACATTGAAAATTCATCTATTTTTTACAAAATTTCGCATTTTTGATAAAAAAAGTCTATTATTCAAACATTTGTTCTTTTAATTTTTTTTCTCGATTATTTGTTTTGTTTTACTGAATTATTAAATTCCTCACGAACAAAAAAGTGTGTGTTTCTGTTCAATGTGCCTCTGAAGTTGTGAAGATTGTGTTTTTTGGATTACGGAGTATTTTTTACTTCAACAACAATCACCTTCCCTTCTGTGGCGGAATAGGATAGACACACAGAGAGGAAAACGAATATCAA
>JAWWLR010000127.1:43210985-43224308 GCA_035041075.1 Acraspis erinacei
ATGGAGGGCTGAATTACAGGATGAGAGAAATACTTATATGGGAAAAAGCTGAATTTAAATGTAGACCATTACTCTGGCAAGCTTTCCTTCAGGTAGGAGAATAATTCCTCCAGGAATAGAAAACTGAAAATGTGTAGCCGAAATTCAATGCGATCGCATTTAATAATTGGTAAAATTGCAGCATTAAAAACCATATGTGCTGGAAAGGCAAAGACGACGGCAATGCGAGGTCAGTGTCACATGCGAGTTTGATAATGATGTACATGGTGCTAATCCAAGAACTGCCATACGCTAAGAGCTCAAGATTTAAAATGAATAATACGTCACTATTATAACGTTCACAACGGTGCCCCGATAAGATGAGTATTAAATGAGTTTAATCTTACACTGATATGCATCGAACGCTGGTTTAACCAAGCGAAAAATAAGCGCACGAGATGTAGTCTAAAATTCTAAACGCGCCTGTTTTAATATCAATGAACATTATGAAGTGTGATAAAATCCATTTATTGAAACGATACATTTGTCGGAGTAGCTGCGAATTAATATTACTGCCACATAAGGAACAAGTATTTGAAGTATTCGTGAGAAATAAAATGAGTACTTTATTTTGAAATATCTTAATCAGCAGTCGCCGACCGAGTTGGAGAATCTAATACAATATGCATTTAATATGATAGATTTGAAAATAATAAAAGAAAAATTTCGCGTCATGAGAATGTGTTGGTTACAGCTGAAGGAGCTTTAACTGAGAGCGTGCTTCTGTATAGTTAAAAATGTCCTTAACTACTGTAATAGTATTAGCGACTGCATCATTCGAGTAGAAGGAACATCGCGTCCCTTGGACAAACAACTCGGTAATAAATTTAAGGACATTTTTAACCACATCTAATAGTTACTGAAACCAGAAACTCAAAATATGAGATATCTGACCAACAATCACGTTATAGTGGCGAAGATTCCAGACGTAGACACCCGATTTTCTTGTGCTCGCAGCTCCTTTTTTCTCAACTACATTTTATCTATTCTTGACAACTGGGACCTGGACAGGAAGCATCTGAGCGAGCTCTCTTTGACGTTTTGCCCAATCAAAACTGGGTGTGGTATTATCTGCTGGCTTCAACTTTCCATAGGATACTTTGCCGTCTGTATTTTTTATAAAAATGTAGTGTCTTTTTTTATCTCTTGAAAGAAATAGACGGCGCCCTTTTTGTACCTCAAAAGCGGTTAATACTGCATATAATTTAGACTCATTTGGTGCGATTAAAAATACTTCTTGTGGTTTATTCACTATGCTAGCGTGACTAAATCCAGGATTGGTAGAAGGATGGTTTATATTACGTACGGCTGTTCCAGTCCAAGCAGCGTTACTTGGAGCTAGTATATAAACCTCGTAATAAATACTCGGAGTTTCTGTCAGAAGCCAATCAGGATGCCTATTTTGCGGCCAGTCACTAGGTTTGATAAAGCCTACACCAGAATTATAATTCAACAATCGTATGACAATGTTGGTATTTTCTTCAATATGAATCTCTGGTTGCACCTTTTGAACTGAAGAAGATGAAGGACCAGAAGAAGATGATTTCCGTCCTTGTCGTTGTGGCTCTTGGTTTCTAGTAGATCCATCCGCATCTAGTTTTGACAAAAAGAAAATGATTGTGAGAAATTCTCTATTCTCACCCAATTGCTTTTATAATTCCAAAAAAATCTCGAAATTTGAGTTAAATCAATTAATATTTAGGGGCTGCACAAGGACTATATTAATTTAAAATAGGAAAAATTCGGCTTTTTAAATCGAGTATTTAAACGCGACGATGAAACCGTAACAAACGTCCCCCCCCCCCAGGTTGATGTACGTCATTTATGGTTTCCAGAAATAATACGTTGAATTATTTTAAAAATGCCTTTATTTTTCCTTGAAAATTTTCCCGTTTTCCCTGACATTAACATTCAAATACCAGCACAATAGGCTTTATAGCTTGAGCGCCAGGGGGGCTCCTTTTTAGTGGCTCCTCGCCCGTCATATAAACTAACTAACTAACTACCATAGGATCTTTTATAAACAGATCAGCTAAAAACCAATTTCCTATAAAGCAATTCAATTGAGAAAAAAATTTAAACAAAATTGTCAAAACAAAGTTGTTATATCGGGTAAAGGAGATTCCTTTTTAATCAGTAGTTGCATTGTATTCCAGAAATATTAAATTTTTACCTAAGAGGATGAATTTTTAAATGAAAAAGAAAAAACTTTTTAAAAAATTGAATTCTCATCCATTCACAACAATTCCCCAGGAAAAACCGGAACAACTATATTTTCAGTGAAACAATTTATATATAACAACTACAAAAGAAAAAATTCTCAAAAAACTTGATTAAATTTTTAACCCAATAAATTAAATTTTGATTCGATTGAGGAATGTTCAATAAAACAAGATTCAAACACACAGTGGAATTTTTAAACCAGAAGATGAATTTTCTACCAAAAAAGGATAAATTGTTTACAATAAATAGAAAAAAAGTTCATTGTAAGTTATGAAAATATGTTTTTATCAAGATGAAATAATTTTTAACGACATAATTAAATTTGCAAACAAACTTTTAAATTTCAAATCCAAAAATTAAATATATATTTAAAAAATTCGTTAAATTTTTAGTTAAAAAAAATGTCCACTTAAAAAAATAACTTTCAACAAAATAAGTAAATGTTCTACCGCAAAATTAATTTTTTACCCAAAACGGAGAAATTTTAATCAAGATATATGAATTTTCAATAAAAAAATTCATTGTTTGCACAGAATAAAGTAGTTCAATTGTCTTTGAAAAAAAGAAATTTATATGCAAATAACATAAATTTACAACGTAATAGTTAAATTTTCAACCTAACAAATGAATTTTACAACAAGAAGGTTAAATGCTTATAAAATAAATTAGACTACAAACTTAGTTGCATTTATAATTGAAAAATTAATTTTCAATAAAAAGCATACTTTCTGCCAAAAAAATACTCGTGAATTTTTAATTAAAAAGATGAAATTTTTTATCAATTTTTTTCAAGTAATCATTCAACATAAAAGACAAAGTGTCAAACAAAATACAGAAATTTTTGAACAAGTAGTAAAATTTTTAAATTAAGAAGATTGATATTTAAACAAACATGATGTTATGATATTTTTGGTTGAAAAATTAATTTGTAATATCAAACTAATTTTCGAACGAAAGCGATGCATTTTTAACAAAAAGGTTAAGTTTCTTTAAAAAAAATATACGTTTTTAACGGAAAAGATGAATTTTTATCCAAAGAATCGAATTTTCAACTTAAGCAAATGAATTTTTAAATAAACATAGAATAGTTCAATTTTCAGTTCATAAAATATTTTTTTAAATAATGTAAAAACATAGTGAAATTCTGAAGAAAAAAACCTCAACTTAAATAATAAACAAATAAAAAAAGAAATAAATTAAAAGAAAATAATTAAATAAATAAAAATAAGAAAAAAATGTAGAATAGTTGTTTATCTCAATAAGAGCTAACCATTTTTTAATCATAATTTTTTATAAGATGCCTAGTTTTGGTTTTAAGCGTAAAAAATAAAATAAAATATAAAACTTTTGGAAAAACGAAACAAGTTATAAAAAATAAGTATACAAAAGTTGCTTGTCCAAACAGAGGAAGAACTTATCCTAATTTGCCATGAATAATTTTTTTATATGGCATGACGTTTTTCTTTTCATTGTAAAAATAAAATAAAAAATACGACGAGTTTATTTTCTTTCAATCGTCAAAACAAAGATTAATTTTTTTTGAACTAAATTTTTCTAAAAGTGTCGTAAAAAAAAAATGAAAAGATAAAAGTTGCTCAACCAAAAATTTTCTAAAAATTTTTTCTAAATTCTTGTTATGGAAATTTGTTAAAGAGATAAAAAATTTAACATTTTTTGTCGAGAAAAAATATGTTCCTGATATCTTTTTTGCCCTGTTTAATAAAATTTATCTTTTTTCGCCTAATTTGAAGGTACTTTCTCTATTTCTCTCATTCTCTGCTTAAACATGAACCGAATTAATACAATCCAATAACAACATCTAAATCTTCGTCAGGAAAAGTAATTATAATCCATGTGAAAAAATGAATTTTCACAAAGGAATTAAAATTGTTAAATAAAAATCTAGATTTTAATAAAGCAGTTTAACTTTTGACAGAATAGTTAAACTTTCTTTAAGAAAATAGGAATTTTTAAGAAAATACTTGAATTTTCAAGAAGTTAGTCGACTTGCTAAAAAAAAAGATCAATGTTCAAACCAGTACTTGAATTTTCACCTACAAAATATTTTTGATTAAGAAAGATTAATTTTCCACAACAAATAGAATAGTTCAATTTTCAGTTAAGGCAAGTAACTTTTAATCAAAAAACCCTATTCTGCTTTTAAGAACAAATTAAATTTTTAAGCAGTGAAATTAGTTGCTAAAATATTGGTCCAACTCTCAAATAAATATTGGAAATTTAGATTACATTTTAAGCCAAGCCTTTGAATTTTCAATCATAAAACACGAGTTCTTAATGAAAAACTTCCTAGTTAAATTTTTAATAAGAACGATCAATTTCAAATTCAAAGAGAAAAAGTTAAATTTTCACGCTAAGAAAATTATTTTCATTTCAAGGAAAAAGTTACTTTTCAACAGAAAAGCTAAATTTTTAAATAATAAAAGTAAGTTTTAACAAGCATTTTTAAATTTGAACCAAATAATTCAAATTTCCACTGAGAATATCAATTTTTAACAGAATATGTGAACTGTAGAAAAAATAATTAAATATTGAACAAAATAGATGAATTTAACCTAAAATGATGAAACTTCCATTTCACAGTTGACCTTTTCATTTGAAAGAACGGGCACTTCTTTGAATTATAAAAACCAGGCAATAAAAAACACATCTGTTACAATGTTAATGCACATCATGAATTGTAATGATATACATTTTGATAATGATATTGCAATATCAGATAGTTAAAACTGAAAGAGCTTTAACGAAAGAGAATTCACAATAAGGTTTATCCGTGACTTGCAAGTAAACAGGGGTATCTTTCCGAATAGCATACTCACGAGCAGCATTAGGAATTGATTGTTGTTGAGCTGGTGGCCTTGCTTGGGAGACAGGTCCTGCTAGGTCTGCGTAATTTTCATCTGAAGCAGTAGGAGGAGCAAGTCTTAGAAAAGTATAGCCAGTAGTACCATCAGAAGGATTCATTCTTCGCCTGCGTGACCCTTGCTCTTCAGATGCTCCCTCCGCATCTAAATTTAAAAAAATAAAACAACTCATTTATTATAAAGTGTAACGGAAACGATAAAGCGCTAAAATCAGGCCCCTCTAACTGCAATACATCTCACCACTTCAACGTTCTTTTTCAGTTAGATCAGTTATGCATTAGTTGGTTTTTAACGAAAAATTTGAATGTTTATAAAAATAGTTCAATTTTTTTAAATACTATAAGCTATACCAAAAATATGAATTTCCAACAAAAAATTTAGTTTCTACCCAATAGTGCAATTTTTCACTAAATTTTTTAATTTTCAACGCAACTAGATTCATTTTTAAGCAAATAGTTCCATTTTCAATCCTAAAGGATTAATTTTGAAGACAATCATTGATTTTTGAACGCAGTGCGCGAATTTTTCATAAAATGCATTAATTTTTAAATAGAAAGTACCAATTTTCTACCAAAAATGAAATAGTTCCATCTTAGTTCAAAAATGTTAATCCTCAATATCAAGGAAAAAAAAAGAATTTTCAACCAAGCAATTATATTTTCAGGAAGGAAATAGAGTTTTAAATAAAATTATAATAGAAAGAAAATTTATTTCGGTCAAATTTCATCCCAAAACATGATTTTTTAATAGGGGAGATTTATTTTCTGAACATGGAAACGGTAAATTTTCTAATCAACGAACTTGTTTTATCAGATTAGACGAATTTTCAAAAAAGTGCATTAATTTGCAACAAAATTGTTTAATTTTTAAGCAAAATTACGAATTATAGACAAATAGGTCGAACTTTAAATTGGACATTCGAGATAAATTTTCAGGTCGTTTAAAGGCCATCGAGGTTACGTCCAAGGTCAAAACGAATGACATTCATCACATAAAAATTCAACCTTAGCCATTTCAAAAACTCCTTGGGAATTGTTCTTTGTTAAAACCAAAAATTTTCCTCACTGATCCGAAGTGAGCAGTTGTCACCTTCAGACGGTTGTCAGGTCAGTGTCAAGGTCAAAGTTCAATCTCTCACCAGCGCGTGATACTCACATAAGTTTGTCCGCTATGGAATATTTTCCAATAATGCTATTCTTATAGCCATAAAGACATTGTTTGAGTTATAATGACCTTAGGGTGACCTTTAGGGTCATCCGGGTCATATGACCTAAGTAAATATTTGAATGTAAAATTTGCTGTTCTTTCGATTTCCGGTTTTAAAAAGGGGCGTTTCCACTTAGAAACAAGATGACCTTGAAATATCCTTAAAGTTTATCCTCAAGTTCAAAATTAAGGTCAACACCAGGTTCCTTGTTAAAATTTGGGACGGGAATGACCTTTAACTTTTGAAAAAGAGCTCACTTAAAAAATAGAGACCTGTTCCGTGACTTTCATGATACCCTGTATACTTTTTTAACCAAACAACTGAATTTTCAACTAAAAAAATTATTTTAAATCAAGTAGTTGAATTTTATACTGAAAAATAAATATTCTTTATTGGCAATTTTATGGCTGTAATTTATATTAAAGACGATCAATTTTACAACAAAAATGAAATAGATAAATTTTCCAACAATAAAATTAATTTTTAACAAATTGTTTAAACTTTGAAGCAAATAGTTGAAATTTTGACCCACAAATATGATTTTTTTTAAACAGTTGACTTCAGCAAAATAATAAAATTTTCAACTAAAAAAGATGGGTTTTGGACCAAAATAAAAAATGAGTTTTCAAAAGCACAGAGAAATTTTCAATAATATAATTAATTTTTAACAAAGCATTTCAGATTTTAAACAAATAGTTAAAATTTCGACCGAAAAATATAACTTTAGAAAGAACAGTAGAATTTTCAACAAAATAATTAAACTTTCGACAGAAAATTCCATTTCCTACAGGAAAGGTACATTTTTAAATAATAAATTTAATTTTTATAAAACTAGCGCAACTTTCAACGAAATAGTTAAAAATCTGACCAAAAATATTACTTTTATTAAAAAAGTTGGACTTTCAAAAAAAAATGTCAACAAAAAGATGAGTTTTGGACCAAATAACCAAAACGGCCATATTCCAACCAAACGAAATGAATTTTCAACCAATTAGGTTAATTTTCAACTAAAAAAGATTTCCAATTAAAAGCGATAAATTTTGAACCAAAAGTTAAATAGTTAAATTTTCAGGTAAGAAAAGTAATTTCCAACCCAAAGACAACATGAGTTTTCAAAAGCAAATATAAATTTTCAAACAAAAGAATTCATGTTTAACAAAGTACTTCTTTCAAACAAATAGTTAACATTTTGACCGAAGAATATAAATTAAAAAAAAGAGTTGAATTTTCAGAAAAATAATTAAATTTTTAACAAAATAGATGCACTTTTAACCAAACAACCAAATTGCCGATGCAACATCCCAAAAAGATAGATTTTCAACTGAGTAGTTTAACTTCAATATAAGAGTATTTTCAATTAAAAGCGATACATTTTGAACAAAAAATGCAAGAGTTCTATTTGCAAGTAAGAAAAGTAATTTTCAACAAACAGAAAAAAATTAGTTTTCAACAGCAAGGGTAAATTATCAAATAATAGAATTAATTTTTAACAAAGCAGTTCAATTTTCAGCAAATAATTAACATTTTAATTAAAAATCTAACTTTTTAACAAAACATAATTTTAAGAAAGTAATTCAATTTTCAACTAAATAGATGAATTCCTGATGAAAAATTTAATAGTTGTATTTTTAATTCAAAACGATTAATTTTGAAGTAAAAATGGAATAGTTCCATTTTTAGATAAGAAAGGTAATTTTTCACGAATAGAGAATATTCCGTTGTTAAAAGGAGAGTCGAATTTTCAAATAAATAAATAATTTTAACTTTTAGCCAAATAGTAGAAATTTCCAAAAAATATATGACTTTGTAACGAAATATATGCATTTGATCTCAAAAAAAGGATTTTAATTTAAAAACGATACATTTTGAACCAAAAAGTGAAGTTAAGAAAAGTAATTTTCAACCGAAATAAAAAATCTGTTTTCAACAGAAAAGATAAATTATTAAGCAAGAAAATTAATTTTTAACAAATCAGTGCAACTTTCAAACAAACAGTTGAAAAATTGGCAAATAATATGACTTTTTAACGAAATATTTAAATTTCTAATAAAGAAATTAAATTTTCAACCAATTAATTGAATTTTCAACCAATTAGTTTAATTTGCAACCCAAAAAGATTTTCATTTGACAACGATAAATTTTCACCCAAAAATGGAATATTTCAATTTTCAGTTGAGAAGAGTAATTTGGAATCAAAAGGAAATTTCTTTTTTCTGCATAAAAGTTAAAGTTCTAAATAATAAAACTAATTTTCAACAAAGAAGTTCAACTTTCAACTAAACAGTTGAAATATTGACCAAAGATATAACTTTTTAAAGAAATAGTTGAATTTTTAACTAAGTAATTAAATTTCGAACCAAGTAATTGGATTTCAACCAAAAAAGATTTTCCATTAAAAACGGTAAATTTTCAACTAAAAATGGAATGGTTAAATTTCCAGTTAAGAAAAGTAATTTTCAGTCAAACGAGAAAATTGTGGTTTCAACAGAAACATTAAATTTTTAAGCCACAATGATTTTTTTCTATTTAGTAAAAACAGTTTTATGTTTTTATATTTTTATATAAAATTCAAAAGCAAAATCATCACACTAAATCCTTTTTTATAAATAAATTAATGTTGAACTAAAATAGACGGATTCTCAATGAAAATATTAAAAGTTCTATTTTCGATTATAAACGATGCATTTTTAAGCAAAAATAGACTCCTTCAATTCTCATTTAATATAAGTATTTTTAACTTGAAAAGAAAATTCCATTTTTAAAATGAAAGGTAAAATTATAAACAATAAAAATAATTTTTATAAAACCAAATAAAATAACCTCCAACCAATTAGTTGAATTTTCAACTAAAAAACATTTTCAGTTACAAACGATAAATTTTCAACTAATCATGGAAGAGTTCCATTTTCAGATAAGATAAATAATTTTGAACTAAAAGAAAAATTAGTATGCAACTGCAAAGACACATTTTCAAGCAATAAAATTAATTTTTAACAAAATAGTTTCACTTTCAACCAAATAGTTATAATTTCGCCCGAAAAATATAACTAAAAAATAGGTTTAAATTTTTAACAAAATAGATGAAGTTTCAATGAAAATTTTAAAGGTTGCATTTTCAATTACAAAAGATAAATTTCAAGAAACAATGATAATTAAGATAAGTAATTTTCAACCAAAATATAAGATTCCATTTTTGACAGGAAAGATACATTTTTAAACAATAAAATTATTTTTTTGTAAACTAGTTTAACTTTTAACCAAATATTTAACATTTCGGCCAAAAATATGATTTTTTCAATTAAAAACGGAACAGATAATTATCACGCAAGGCAAAGTGATTTGTATACAAAAGAAAAAATGAGTTTTCAGCAGAAAAGATAAATCTTCAAACAACAAAATTAATTTTTAACAAAGTGGATTAACCTTTAACCATATAGTTGAAATATAAAAAAATATGCATTTGTAACAAAATATTCGAATTTTTAATAACAATCGAATTAAGAACCACAAACAATAATTTTTTAACCAAGTAGATGAATTTTCAACCCAGAAATATTTTCGAATAAAAACTATCAATTTTCAAACTAAAGAAAAAATTCTGTTTTGAACAGAAATGTTATATTTTGAAACAATGAAAATAGTATTTAACAAATCGGTTTAACTTTTAATCAAATAATTTAAATTTAGACTAATAATAGAATTGTTTAACAAAATTGTTTCAGTTTCAACAAAGCAATTAAATTTTTGACCAAGTAGTTTAATTTCCAACCAAAGCAGACGAGTCCTTAATAAAAAATTTAAAAGTTGAATTTTCAGTACCACAACGATATATTTTGAATCAAGAAAGGAATAGTTTAATTTTTACGCTAGGATAAGTAATTTTTATCCAAAAGGTAAAAATTAGTTTTCAACAGGAAAGTTCCATTTTAAAACAATAAAAGTAATTTTTAACAAGTATATTTAACTTTGAACTAAATCATTAAAATTTTGCTAAAAATATAAATTTGTAACAAAATAGTAAAATTTTCAAAAAATGAATTTCACTTTCAACAAAACAGATGAATTTAAAACTAAAATTATGAATCTAATAGAAAAAATCAATTTTCAAACCAGTAGTTAAACTTTCAACCAAAAATAGGTAGTTTGCCTAAATTAGATCCAAAATTTCACATTTTACTTCTTCTTTTTAATAAGACGCGCTCTTCTTTTTATCAAAAATAAGGCAATAAAAATTCATATGTTACAATATCAATCCACATAATAAATTGTAATGATATACATTTATTAAAATGATACCTTTTTGAGGTTGCATGAAAATAAATAGTACTGCCGAATAAGGAAAAAATATTAAAATAATCATAAAAAAATAAATTTTGTACTATATTTTTCAAAATCTGAAAAAGAAATCCCGGACCGACGCGCAGAAACGATATATATATTTTTTATTTATAAATCCAAATATAATATATAAAATGTCACGTTCCGAACAAACTTTAATCGAGTGCGAGCCATCAGATACTTGATGAGAATGTTTTTGTTAAAGCCGAAAGAGCTTTAACGAAAGAGAATTCGCAATAAGTGTTATCCGTAAATTGTAATTAAACTGAGGTATAATTTTAAATAGCATACTCACGAGCAGCATTCGACATGGATCGTTGGCGATCTGGTGAGTTTGGTGGGTGGAAAGGTCCTTGTGGGGCTGATTGATAATGAAATGAAGAAGGAGTAGGGACATTTAGGAAATTATAGAAATGAGGATCATGATGATTTTGTCCTTGCCCGTGTGGCCATTGATCTCCAGGTGCTCCCTCCGCATCTAAATTTATCAAAATAAAAAAATTATTTATTTTAAAATGTGATGATAACGATAAGGCGTTAAAATTAGACACTTCTAACGATAATGTATTTCATCCTGTCTAGGTTTTGTGCATAAAAATGGTTTCATTATTAACTAAGTTGTTCTTAACTAACTTTCATTGTTAACAAAAAAATTTATTTACTTAACAAATTATTGAATCTCGAACCAAACCAGACTATTTTTAAACAAATAGTTTCTTTTTTAAACAGAAAGGATGAAAGAGATGAAGTTTCAGCTAAAATAATAAATATCAAAAGAAAAGGAACATTTAGCAGAATAGTCCATCCCGAATGATCATTTTTTAAACGGGAAGTTTAATTTCACAAAAATGGTTTTTAATTTTTTTAATCAAGTAAAAGTATCTTAAAAAGTATGAAATTAAAAAAAAATATTTCATCTTATAACCAAGCATTTAAATTTTCGACCAAAAAATCAATTTTTCGAGCAAGAAGATTAATATTCTACCAAAAAACATGAATTTCATATAAATAAATTAATCATTTTTATCAAAGCGGATGCAATTTAAAGCCAAAAGGACGAGTTACATAAAAAAGGGTTAAACTGTTAACCCGAAAATATGTTTTTTCATCTCAAACATTTGCATTTTTGACCAAAAAGGATACATTTTTTAACGAGAAGATTAATATTAATAAGACGAATTTCGTAAATAAAATATTCTTTAACCTAGAAGATTTTTTGCAAATAAAAAAGTGATTTTTTTATACAAAAAAGATTGAGTTTTTACTAAAAGGTTAAATTTCCATAAAATAGTATAATTGTTAACCAAATAGTTAAATTTAAACCATAATTTTAATTGTATTTCGCCCCTCTTCCTCCGACATTATCATGTAGTATCCCTGTCGGTGTACACTAGCGCCACACTTATCAAAGTTAAGAAGCAAAACTCTATAGTTGGTCCCTCAGCACGTCTCTGTTCTGCTTTATGCTCATTCTTTGAAGGTGTGCCACGGTATGATCACACAAGTTGCAAAAGTTTACCTTTAAGTGAGTAAAATGGGAAAAAGGAAAAGATCTTATTCGACGGAAAGTGAAGATGAAATTATAAGAAGGAGAATACGTCGTCTAGAAAGAGAATTAGAAGATAGAAGACGTAATTCGCAGAAACAAAGTAAGTAATTTCTAGGTTAGTTTACCACGTGGTCGTGTAAAAAGGCATTAGGTCATTTTTTTAAAGACTTTATCCAAGTAATTTAAATGAGGAAATTATCAACAACGTCTTGCAAGGCGTTTGTTGATGCAACGGATGGTTAAAAAGGGGATAAAGAGAATAGCCAGTCCGAACGGTCTGCAACCGTTAATGGACAAAAAGGCGAATAAAGAAGACCGAGCGGTTAAATTTAATTGTACAAGTATGGTGTTCTGGAGACAAATTCTTGCAAGTTTTTGTCGCCTCATAGTTTAAATTTGTTTTATACCTTGCTCTGGCCCAAATACTTCTCAGTATAAATATTCAAGTGCTTCCGCCTGTACTAGCAGTCTGCAACTATTAGTACGTAAAAAGTATAAGAATAAAGTAAGGATAGGTACATATATATTGTAAAGAACTAATCAATTCACAGGGCATAAGAGTCATCGCTCAAGAAGATCGTACAGGCGATACAGTAGTTCGACTGATAGCTCTTCTCCGACCTATAGACGTCACAGTCGCCCGCGCCGGAGCGATACAGTGAGGTACCATGAAGATGATCGTTTCGAGGAGTTTGGGGGGAATCCAAGGCGCCAGAGGAGTTGTTCTTCAAGAAGAAGTTGTCCAAGGCGTGAGAGGAGTTCCGACAGAGACTCTTTTGGAAGCGAATTGGATGATCCAATAAATAAAGAACAGACACAGGAATTACCAGAGGTGGTGCAGTCTTCAGGTAAGAATGCATCAATTGCGAGTAAGGATACGCAAGATAAAAGTCAGGCTCAGACAGATTCAAGAAAAGAATCGTCTTCAGGTAATAAAATAGATGAACCAAAGAATGTTGAACAAGTTGCTAACATTCAAGGTTCAAACACAAAAAATTCTCTTTCGGCGCAAGAATTGGAAGTGATTGGTGAGAGACTAAATCCAGATAGAATTCTAGCACCAGAAGCCCCCGCAGATTTGGTGA
>JAWWLR010000127.1:43271783-43283350 GCA_035041075.1 Acraspis erinacei
AATAAAATGCCGAATTTAAAAATATCCGAAACTAAAATTCACCGACTTCGAGACCGACTTATAAAATAAACTCTTTATTAAATGCCAAGAAATAATTCAATTCCATAAATTTATAACGGCTGATAACAGTTCATTAATTATTAATTTATGAGCTATTTACGAAATTATAAATAAAGCAAACAATTTAATTATTCCTCAATTAATCATTTATTCATTATTTTCGGCAATTTTTAATTTCAGGAACAAAAATATAATTTATGAATATAAGAAGAAATACTTTTTTTCGTATAATGCCATTATATAATAAATATAATTACTATATCTATATATTACAAACAAGGAATATGATCAATCATAAAATATTGTTTTCCATTCAAATTAAATAACGAACTCTTAAATGTGATATTTTTGTAATCAAATAGACGTTTTAATGAGGGTTTAATATTGTAACATTTGTATAGTCACTCTAAAGACCATTAACAAATATTTTTTATCTTTTGCAACACTCAAGTTCATCGAAAATTATTTTCCGAAGTGTTTTAATAAATCCATGTTAAATTTAAATTCTGAGAATATTTCTAATCTGTTTAAAACGTCTGAAATTCCTGAAAATGTTTTCAACTGACTCGAATTTTTCTCAAATTTTCTGATATCATTCAAAATTTAAAAGAAACATTTTGCTTTAAAGTCTTCTAAACTCTTTTTACGAAATTATAGGAAATCGTCTGAAATGTTTAAAAACATTTTTTAATTTTATCTTAAAGTTCATTCAGCTTCTTCTTTGAACATTTTTGAAATCTTTTGAAATTTTGTTAAAATAATCTCTTGAAATTAATTTTTCTAAATAAGAAATTATTTTAATTTTTCCTAGGAACCTGAAAAATGTCTCATTTTCGTGAAACTTTACACAATTCTTTAAAAATATTTACCGCTGTTTTAAAACTAGTTTTAATTATTTTATTATTGTTCGAAAACTTTTGGATATCTCTTAAACTTACTTAATTTTGTTCTAAAATTATGTAATATGGCAAAATTGAAAAATTTTGCTTTAAAATCTTTTACGCAATTTTTAAAAATGTTAGAAAATAATTCCAAATATTTTGTGATCTTTTTTTATTTTCTCTTCAAATTCCTTACAAAACAATTATTTAAAAATTGCCGATGAATCATAAGAACTTTTATTCATTCTCTTGACACCCTAACAACTTTCAGTTTACCTAAAAAATTTGTATTTGCTGAAAAATTACAACAAATGTCTCAAAGTCTTCCGCATATACTTTTACCCAACATTTTGAAATCTTCATAACTTAATATTTTTTAAATAAAACCTAAATCCTTTTTAGTCAAATCTTTCATAATTATTAAAAAAACTTCTAACTTTTTTATTCAGGATCTTCGAGCTCTCGGAGTTCACTTTTGTAACCTGATGTGCACCCCGGAGCGATACACATTGGCATAATTAATGGAATTAATTTGATTAGAAAAAACAACAGAGAAACACTCTTAGAAAAAAAACGATTAGAAAAAAATTTTTAAGAGTTTGCAACGGCTCCACAGGAGGCTGGAATTTTCTAACAGAAACTAGCTATAAATATTAATTAGATGTATATTCTATGAATATTTCTATTCAATGTTTACAGTTTGACATAAAAAGATTCTGATATTCAAATTGCCCGCCAGAATTACGCAAGCTAGGCTTGAACATAACCTCACAGTTTGACTTTATTTCTAGTCATCTGATATCGGCACGATATCGCCACACTGATTGGTCACGTTGATTATTCCATATCACGAAAATCGTGCTGATGGAACTATATTATAAATAATATGATTTGTAACCGTAACTATGGACCATAAATGCAATTTCTCTTAATATGTATTGTTTTTTAAAATGAAAATCTAAATTATATCAAGAAGGATATATAAACAAATAATTGTTTAATTTCGTACTTCAGTTTTCGAATTTAAAGGCTCATAAGTTATCAAAAATTTTAAGATAGGACATTTCAAATTGGAATAATTTCAAAATTAACCAATTTTTTAAATTAAAAACATATTTTCTACGAAGTGTTTCCATTAATAAAATAAATCTTTAACGCTGTATTTCAACTTTTAACCAATTAGTTGAATTTGCAAGTAAAAATATGAATTCTCAATAAAAAAATTAATAATTGAATTTTCAAATAAAAGTATTAGTTTTCAACCAAAAAATGCAGGTAAATAGTTATTATTAAAGTTTTGTTATTAAATATACAACAAGTTGAAGAAAAAATTCTTCCAGTTGGTGTGCGAGTTATGAAAAATGCGGCTAACCTCAAAACACACTGTATGTATGAAAATTATTTTTAATCCAAATTTCCAACTGATATCTAAACTTCGTACGAGGCGTCGTGAATTTTGTTTATTTAATAAAATGAAAAATGATGAGGATTTTTGTTTTTCTTTTTTAATTTTCAAATTTATTTAAATAAAGTAAAAATCCCCTGGGTATGTGTGTTTATTATTTTAATTTTCTAATTTGTTAAAATAAAGTTAAATACCTCCAGGCATGTGGGTTGAGATTATTGTTTTATTTATTAATTTAAACAAATCAGCTTTCCCCCGACTGCATGGACTAATAGGTTCTGGTTTTATTAATTTATTTCAATAAATAAACTGACCACCGGGTATAAGATTTTATAGCTTGTAGTTTTATTTATTTATTTCAATACATTTATAATTCTATTCATTTCATGTTAAAGGATCTACTTCTGAGCAATTTAAAAAATCTCCGCGGACCTGTATCCAAAATGGCGGCTTCTGGCTTGCCACGTATAATTAGATTTAAAGAATGAACCAATATTTAATAATCATTAAATTAAATTTTCATAAAAAATATTACCGAAAAAGAACCGGGTTTTAACGAAAAAAGTTAAATCTTAAGACAATGAAAACATTGTTTAAAATAAGACTTTAAGTTTTGACCAATTAGTTACATTTCCAATGAAAAGAGATTTTCAATGGAAAATTTAAAAGTTGAATTTTCAAATAAAAACGATTAATTTTCATTAAAAAATTAGATTTTTAAATTTTCAGTTACAAACAATTAGCTTTAAACAAAGAAAAAAGATATCTTTAACAACAAAAATCAGGAATAATTCAATCCTTTCGTGTCTGTCTACTCTAGACGATATTATGCGTTGTCATTCATTTAATCGATGCGGAAACAGATCACAGTCCTGAGAAAAAAACGATTCATAATTTGTATTTTCAATTACTTGCTCAAACGCATAATATTTTGACCTCTATATGGCCACAATTCAGCGCAAATGATAATACGGTCAGACGTGACTCGGGCTCAGTTATCGAAAATGGCAATATATCGGCTACATCGAGCAATCGTAGAAAGCTAAAAATACCTCAAACGGTGCTCCCAACTTTTAGCGGAAAAATGTAATCTCACGGTATTTAAGTTTATTATTGCGTTTACCTACTCGAGAAAAAGAATGCCACAAAGGGTTAACTCTCGCGAAAGAAACGCAACAACATCTTCAATCTTTAGCTACACTGGGGGCACATTTAAGTCAGGAAATTATCGTTGCTATTATTGACGAAAAAATAAATAAATTCACTCTAGAGAAATGGGATGAAACAGTAAGAAGGGTAAATTTCAAAAATTAGAGGATCTCGTAAATTTTCTCTATAGAACTGCTGCTCGTTTACCTAAACGCGTAACTGCTGATCCTTCCACGGTTGAAAATGATAAGGATATGAACCCTGCTAAAAAACGAAAATTTGAGTCGAAGCGTCAGACACTCGTAACAGCCATTTCTCGAAAGTGCCCCTTTTGTTCAGAGGCTCACATGCTTTTCAAATGTGGTAAATTTTGTAAGTTGACCGTCAATGAGCGTTTTAAAATTGTGAAAAGTGCCTCTTTATGTTTCAATTGCTTAAGAAACCATTCAATCAAAGAATGTAAATTCGGAAATTGTAAAAAATGTGGTAATCGTCATAACACCTTATTACACTTTAGGAAGCCGCAAGATCAAAGCGAATCTAAGGAACCGTGACAATCACAGGAAGTTTCAAATATTGCCTTAACTTCTCCTACGTCAACGCCATATTTTCAATTAATGGCGAGTGCGATACTAGAAACTTTTGACATTAAAAAAAAATCAATCAAAGCTTGGGTTTTGCTTGACACTTGTGCGACTGCAAATTTCGTAACAATCAGTCTTGTGAAAAAATTGCAACTCTCTCCGTCTAAATGTTCTTTTTCTGTTGTTGCTCTGGATCAACTTACAACATCAGTAAATGGCATGGTTTCTATTACGTTCAAATCGATTTACAATGAGCATAGACGCACCCTTAGTTTCTTGATCGTCCTAATAGCACAGATTTAGTCTCTAATCAAACAACACCTCGAGAGTGTCTCAAAATTCCAAAAAAAATTTTGCTTGCTGATCCAAACTTTCACTTACCCGCTTCAATTGATATGCTCATTGGGGCCTAAGTAACCTTATTCTTATTTGCAATCGGCTCAATTAATTTGTCCCAAGATAAAAACTATCTTTATTTACCATAAAACGAGGAGGTCGAGTGTGAAACTGACTTTGAAAAACATGTAACGCGAGACGTGGACGGGCGGTTTATTGTAGTATTGCCTTTCAAAACGTCGCCTAAGTTATTAGGAGAATATAAACAAAACGCTCTTGGAAGACTAAACAGTTTATTTAAAAGGTTTGACAATAACTCTGAATTAAAAATGCAATATACAACTGTAATTCAAGAATATTTGGATTTAAATGATATTCCCTTGATAAAATCATCTCAACATTTTGAGGGTTTTTACTTGCCTAATCACGTGGTTATTAAAGAATCCAGTACTACTACGAAATTAAGAGTAGTATTTAATGCATCAACAAAAAGCACAACGGGAATGTCATTAAACGAAACATTAATGGTCCGTCTACCGTTCAAGACGATCTTTTTCCTCTATTGATCCGCTTTAGGTTTCACGCTAATGTACTAATAGCGGATATACAGCAGCATATCGACGATAAACTTTGTTTATGTTAGCCCCACTTAAGGGCGATGTGTGAAGTCTGAGACCACTGAATCAGACAGTGTGGAATGAAAATTCGTTAAAGAAAGATTGTATTCTTGTTCTTTGAATTAAAATAAATATTATATTCATTTTCTCAATCTAGAAAAATTATACGAAATTCTTTTACCTAGTGGTAAAAAAATTAGGGAAAGCACAGACATTAAAGCAGTTCTTCAGGAGAGCCAGCTTATCTTATGCCTTGCCGAACGTGAATCAAGTGATGAATAATCTGGGCTGATGCTTGGCAATGGCATGGCTGAATCGTGGACAACAGAAATCGGGTAGTTCGAATGGGACCTCAGTCGAGAGCACTCCAGTCCGACAATTAATTGCAAATCCTTTGTTAAATTGCATTATTTAAACGCTTGTTCAATAAAAATTGTAAGTTTTAAAAAACTCGTATTACAGTTCAGAAGTGGGATAGCCCCACACGCGATTTATACCGCGTCGGTAGTTAGTGAATCAAAAACGTGTTTGTTTTCAAAGTGAGAAGAGAACCGAATGATTTTTAGTGTGGGTATATGTGTGTTTGATGAAACGAGAAAGATTTATAGGGGAAGTGTAACTATTTTCATTCACTGTTACCTCAAAACGATTTAAGGGTAGCTGGTCTTGCTCGCCAAGTGATTAAAAAAAAAACTTTATTGCTGAGCGAAAAATGTCGCACAGATCCAGGAGAGTCGACCTTGATATGGGATCCCTTGAACCTGATGATGGGAGCGGTTGCGGCCGCTAACGAAGCAGATCTCCAGAAGATGCTGGCGAACATCAGAGGCGTCAAAAATCCAGAAGTAGAAGCCGAGTGCGAGGTAGCCGAACGACAAGATCGGCAAGTAGAAGTCCAGGAAGAAGCCGGCAGGGTGAGTCTGATTTTGAAAAATTAACTGAAGTGCTTACGTCTATCGTTAAGATAGGCTCGAAACGGTCGGACCATTATGTAAAAGAAAAAATTCTGCCAGAATTTAATCCAAAGGAAAAAGAGTTGTCTGCAATGGAATGGCTTGAAAAGGTAAATAAGTTTGAAATTATTTATCACTGGGATGATTCGTATAAGTTGTATTTAGAGGCATTGAAGTTAGAAGGGTTTGCAAGAAGTTGGTATGATGGATTAGAAAATTCTCCCTTAAGTTGGGAGGCATTTGCAGTAGCAGTTGTCAGACAATTCTAAGGCGAACAAAATTTTGGTCACATTTTTGACTATGCTGGATCATATAAGAGTACTCCGGGTCAGTCCTTGCAAGAATATTGCTTCGAAAAGGTCAAAAGAATTAACCGGTTAAATTTAAACTGAAAAAAATGATTAGTTGAACCAACTATTTAGTTAGCAAGATATGGTAGTGCTACTTTATTTCTTGATATGACTATTTTATTAGTTGGTACAACTAATATAGAATATAGAATCCACGATGAACAATTGCGAACAAGTTTGGTAACAGCGAAAAAACGACACTTGCCGAAATGAGTAAATGTGTGGGGTCACTTGCAGACGAAAAATTGAAAGATAATAACAATTGTAGTAGGCGATGCACCCCTTAAGGGTGGTGCCCCGAAAAATAAAATAAACGTAACCCTGAAGAATGAAAAGGATAAAATAAAATGCGCGTATTGTAATAAACCAGGCCATTTAGAGAAGGACTGTTATACTAAAAATAACAGGGCTAGGCAGAAAAAGAACAGATGACTAGCCGATGGTTCGTTCTCTCAGCAGGGGGCGTCCAACTCGCAATACTAGAGGTTGAGTCAGTCGAAGTGAACAAGCCACTCAAAAAATGAATGTTTAACGATGCCGAAGTAGTATGCACTATAGATTTAGGAAGTGCCTGCTCGTTCATTCGGGAAAGTGTCGCACGAAACCTATATCTGAAAATGAAGGATAATCAAAGTCTTTTATCAGCATTCAATCACGCGATTTTTTGCCAATCGCACGTACTAAGCTTAAATTCTTGATTGATAATATTCCATGAAAAATAAGAGTTTATATTGTACCTGATAACTAGTTGACGGGAGAATATCTTATTGGCCGAAATATTTTTCTAAATTCGGGCATGAAAGCAATATCGGATAGTTCTGGAGTGACATTTACTTTGAAGGACTTAACTGAACTAAATAACGCTCATGAAGTCGCAGCGGTAGATGTTAGTCAGTTAAAATCTGTACAGGAAAATGAAGTTTGGTGCGAGGAACTGGACTTGGCAGGGAAAAAACGTTTACTAGCATTATTAAACGATTTCCGCGTATGCGCATCGTTTAATACGAAGGAGTTAGGACACACTAGCGCGGCAGAGTTTAAAATAGAGTTGACCACTGACGTACCAATTAGAAAAAAAACTGCAAAAAAACTGCATTTCTTACAAAAGACGGTCAATGGGAGTGTTTACGTGTTGCATTTGGATCAGTTAATGCTCCTGCCATTCTTCAAAGACAATGAACCAAGTTCTAAAGGGATGTGCACTAGTTTATACGGATGATATTTTAATTGCCACAGAAACTATAGATGAAGGCTTTAAACAACTAGTGATAGTGGAATTGGAATGGAAGTTTCTAATGTGTCCCCTAAAGGTTTACATTTTTCTTGAACCTTCTTCGCTATTCCTTTACATACATCCCTCACACTTACTTGTTGGTGGGAGGGGGACCTACAGCTTAAGATGGATTCCAAACCACCAAGAGCAACATCCTTAAGTACTTAGAGAACCTTTTTCTCTAGAGGTACCGATCCTACGACTCTCCGTAGGTGAAAAACTCCCCTTGCTATGCCAGTGTTCACCGCATGGGCCACTGAGGCTCTTCCAGAGTGCGAGGTTGGAATCGAACCCGAAGCCGACAGAGTGGGTCCAAAGCCAATGCTTTAACACCCACGACCATCGTCCCACTA
This sequence comes from Acraspis erinacei, assembly GCA_035041075.1. Classification (NCBI taxonomy): domain Eukaryota; kingdom Metazoa; phylum Arthropoda; class Insecta; order Hymenoptera; family Cynipidae; genus Acraspis; species Acraspis erinacei. Next base: position 43,279,745 of record JAWWLR010000127.1, read on the forward strand.
AGTAGAGATATTGTTAATGGCTCTTCAAGCAAACAATTTAACTATGAACCTTACTAAATGCAAATTTTTCCAAAGCAAGATTGATGATTTAGGGCGTGAAATTTCCAGCGAGGGGGTTAGACCAGGAAAACTTAACATTGATGCAATTTTAAAGCTTGCAGATCTAAAAAGTGTAAAGCAAGTCAGAAAGTTTCTTGGTCTTTCCCGCTATTTTTACAAGTTTATCCAAGATTTGGTACGTAAAGTTGCCCCGTTAACAAACCTATTACGAAAAATGTGATCTGGACTTGTGGAGAGAAAGAAAGCGAAGAAGTTCAAAAAATAAAAACAATATTAGTTAACCGAACTATTTTAACGATTTATAATCCTACTCATGAAACAGAAGTGCACACTGATGCGTGTGCAATAGGTTTAGGCCCTATATTGGTTCAAAAACAGGGAAAAGAGAAACACGTGGTTGCTTAACACAGTCGTAAGACCACTCCTGAGGAGCGAAAATATCATCTCTATGATCTTAACAATTTTGCAGTATTCGTAGCCTTGAAAACCTTCCGAGTTTATTTACTATAATAAAAAAGATATACAGCCACGACTAGCTCGATGCTGGGTGTATCTGCAGAACTACAATTTTAAGATCGCAGATCTTCCTGGTGCAGAAATCCAATAGCATGTTGCGTAATTGACGTGACAGAAAAAGAATGGATTAGAGTAGCTCAGTTACAGGACCCAGAAATTGAATTAATTCGAAAGATATTAGAATAAGGCGATAGACAACCAACAATATTTTGAAAAGTATGACATTAAGGGAGGTATTGTCGAAGGACTGACAGGGGTAGTAAATGATTCGTTCCTCGAATGGCAAGCTTTAATGTGATGAGATTATATCACGATGAACAGAGACATTTTGCACTTGAAACAACTTAAGAGAAAGTGCGACAGCACTATTGGTTCAGAGGGATTAGAAAATTCGTTTCCAAATATGTCAATGATGCCTGAATTGCTTATACTATAAATCCGTAACCGGGCGCAAACCCGGATTTTTACATCCAATAGAGAAGATAAACATTCCATTTGACACATTGCATCTTGATCATGTTGGACCTTTTGTACAAAGTACACGCAAAAATACACAAATTCTTACAATAGTTGATGGTTTTACAAAATTTTGTATTCTCAAGCCTGTCCGCGATACCTCGGTTAAAGAAGTATTGAAGGCACTAAGTCAGTTGATCGGAATATACGAAGTACCCACCCGGATAATTAGCGACAGAGAAGCAGCCTTCACATCTCACACCTGCAAGGCCTTTTGTGTAGAACACGGTATCAAGCACGTACTCAACGCAGCCGCGACGCCACGTACAAATTCTCAGTGTGAGCGAATAAATCGCACGGTCTTGACTTTGCTTGCAGCTACTTGCGTCGCAGGTGCAGAGGAATTATGGATCGAAAATGTCAAGAAGGTCCAAATTGCTATCAACTGTTCGATTAACAGAACTTCGCGTATCTCACCAACTCAACTGCTCTTTGTCTACAAACTGAGTAGTATGGCCGATGCAAAAATACTAGCGACGATTCAGGACACCTTGGATCAGGTCGACTTGCAGGAATTGAGGTCTAGAGATGCGTCTACGGATGAAGAGCAAGATCGGCAGAAAACGAGGTTTGATATTCGAAGGTTCAAACCTCCCTTGTAATGTATCGGAGACATCTTTATGGTGGATACCCACCCCGTTGCTACTGGTGAGAGTAGGAAGCTGACAGCGAAGGCGAAACATCCTTTCAAAGTGACAGCAGGGATACCCAATGACCGGTACGAGGTCCAAGATCTTTAGGATTTGAAGAAATCGCCGAACAAGCGCAGCACTGTTGCGGTAGACAGCATGAAGAGATGGGACACATTCGACGATACGCAGTAAGCTGGTGAATAAATGCAGTGGTATCTGCATCGAATCACCCCAGATGTGACCGAACGGACGTTGGCAAGGCTAAGCTGAGGCCGAGTCTAGTATTCCTAGGTTAAGGAGTTGTCAATCTTAAACTGGGTGGAATACTAGGCGGCGGTCAGGACAAGACCAGGCCAAGTCTGGTATTCCTAGGTTGAGAAGTGGGCAAACTCATACTGGGTGGAATACTAGGCGGAGGTCAGGACCAGGTTTAACAACCAGTAAAGCTAAGTTTGGAAGCGTCTGAATTACCTCAGAATGGCCTTTACGAAGCGTAAATTAGTTCCTAAAATATTCTTCTTCATTTATTTTCAAATCTATATTTTTTGGTGAGAGCTGTGAGTTAATGGATACTTTCAAGGGAACTGATCACTCCTGCAGGGGGATGTCTAATTTGAGTACAGATATTACCCATTCGTAGTCGTATCATATTGGTAAATTGAAGTTTAATTTTCCTACATTCTAGAATTAAATCACTGGAGTAAAAGGTTGAGGACGACCTAGTCGTCAGGTTGGCCGAATGTAGAGCGGAGTTAGGAACAAAGAAGTTCTTCAGGAGAGCCAGCTTATCTTATATCATGTTTTGATTTGGTCGATGAAATCGAAGAAATCAAAACTTGAGTCCGCCATTGTAATATTTATTCTCCGGAACAGCCGAACGCGCATGACCCGTAAAAATAAACAGTTGGCAATACATGCGAGCGCATCGCGTCCAATATACTGCAGATTTGTAGCTTAAATAATGGCTTTCAAATAATTTAAAAAAATCATCGGTCTCCTAAGGTTTTAGATCGATAATTTATGCGGCACGGAAAACGTGTAATATCCAAACAGTGAAATACGTGTAAAAACAGAGTTTATCGCGATCTCAATGTGCTGGGCCTTCACACTCGCAGTGAGGAACCCGCCCATTTGATCGGGTATATCTAATTAGTATATTACATACCTAGGCCAGTAAAATACTAAATGTCTCAGATTTGTCATAGTACTATATTTGAAGTCAGTAAACGGCATGGAGTAATAGTAAGGAGGATACAGTGTGTCAGAAATGTGGTCGTCGTACAGATCAAATTCACAAGAACACAATGTCCCATCTCACAACAAAAAATTTGCAGCTGCCACCCCTCAGCTCTCGCGTATGCAATCCCCTGAACTGTGCCCGAAAATTAGAGAGTCATTTTTCATTCGTGCCCTTATTGTCGTTTGGTTTCCTTAATACCTCCATTGGTGAAAGATACAGAAAAATATTAATTTGATGTACCGCCCAGTGGGCACAAACTTTGGCGACGTCTTTACGACATAGTTAAGACATCTTTATGGCAAATTTACGACATCCTATGTCCATGTCGTTACGGTTTCTTAACGATATCGCAAATTCGTCGTCAGATCATACGACGTCTTTACGATGTCGTATAGACACTTTAACGACATGGACATAGGATCTCGTAAAGTTGTCGTAAAAATGTCGTAAATATGTCGTAAAAACGTCGCCAAATTTTGTGCCCACTGGGCCGGGTCAAATGGGCGGGTTCCTCACTGCGAGTGTGAAGGCCCAGCACAACGAGTACGAGATTTACTGTTCTTTTTAAAGGTATTTCATTTTTTGGTTGTTGCACGTTTTTCATGCGGTATAAATTATTGATCTAAAACCTTAGGAGACCGA
>JAWWLR010000127.1:43301781-43323353 GCA_035041075.1 Acraspis erinacei
GAACCTTTCCACTGAAGGAACTTTTGAGATATTACGGAAATGGTTAGTGAAAGCCGTAAATGGTAGCACATATCAAATAGACCCTTTTAAACCATCCCATACCCTTATTCGTGATGATGAAATTCATGTACACACTCGGGTTCCATTACGTCTTGTCATGCCGAAACCCCCAGGGGTAATGGAACTAAAAATAAATATCACAATGGCGAGGAAGAAGGGACGCGATTGGCCTCACCACATTATGAAACCAATAGGCCTCGTAGGATCCCGCTAGATAGAAATATTGAAGCTCGACGCAGCCTCTATAGTAGCTTCGATTCACATAGTGAACCAACCCTTAACCCCTTAGACTTCCACTTTATAGTACGCGGATAAAGAAAGGTATAACCCTCTCGACCCTCAAATATCGCACACAGCGAATCATTTTCCTCTCGCCGTTCGTATCCCGACCCTGAAAATTCCTAACCCCGTCATACACGTACAGCATGTGCTGACACACACCCCTCGCGCCCCGTAAATACCACCTATATAGACGCATAAAGAACTCCCCACCACCGTCACTGGAATCTCTCTTATGAAAGACCTTATCCCTCTGGCCGTTCGCAATCCCCGTTCCCACGAAGATTTTTCTTCCCCTCGCTGACGCACTTCTCGATATCATGACGATCACACCGTTTTCAACCCCTCGCGCACTAACGAAATAACGTGCAAGTGGAGTATCAGAATTCTGGCGCTCGCAGTGAGGGTTTGCGCGCATTTCTAATAAGAATCCAGGACGATTGAGAGCTCACGGCTATTTGCGATTCCGAAAATATAAGGGTGATTCCCTTTTCCTTATCGGGAATCGCACTCAGCCGGTTCTGGGGATGCCGACAGCTATGGCGGACTTTCAATGATTTCGCTAGGACTTTTCGAATTCGGTTCAAAGATTCGGACTTCCATTTCAAATTAAGACAAGAAATTCACCAAAAAATTCAAGCTAAAAAAGAATCTGGCTCTTATTACCTGACTTGTATGTGCACCATGTTTGATAGGTTGATCCCCGAATGACGGAATCAGAAGCAATTAGCTACACGCATACGAACCTCCTCCCCAGATTACATTTGGCTATGCTATTTTTCAGAGAAGACTTATCGTGTAGCCAAAAACTATAAACCACCGCCTCTCTCGGAGTGGACATTATTGCCCGAGTTGACTTATAGGGAACCTAAAGATAGAAAAGCAGACCGGCAAGCCGATAGGTGACTGGACATAGACCTAGTGAATAAGCGATATCAATACAGAAGAATAAGAAAACACTCTGCTCGACTCAAATCTGATCCAAAATGTATCCCTTCGAGAGCCGATGCCCCTGAATCACCAAAAACCTCACCGACACCATCAAAACCCGCCATAAGAATGAGGTGCATCTCAAATTATGGAATTCCAGTGAAAGAGTGCATAGGTGTAAAGAATGTAAACAACCTAGAAAAATATTCTGTTTTTGTTGCGGTAGAAATGACACATTTAAATCAGAGTTCACTAGGGGTTCGGGAAATTGAAAGCTGAGGTATGTGGCAGGGTGAACATACCTCTTTTAAAGTAAATTCAGCTCTTTTAAAAATTCAAACCCCGAAAAATTAGAAGAAACAGATACCCAAAAGCTCTGAAATTAATCGAAATTGACCGTTTAGATTCAGAAATTGACTTCTCAGTTTTTACAGGAGATTATAACCTTTCAGATTATTAACTAACACTTTTTATGTTTGAAAACAGAATTTGTATAAAGAATAAGAAATAGAAATAGCCGCTAAAATCACAGTCCTTAGAATTCAAAGTAAAAGTTCTCAACTATATTTATTGCACCCGAAAAAAACTTTCTTAAAGTACCTGATAGCAGACTATCAGTTAATTTCCGTTACTTTGAATTTAAGATTTAAAAGTTAACTCTTCATTCACTACTGCTCTCATATCTCAACCCATTTGCAAACCATCTTACTCTAACTTCCAGACAATTAACGCTAATTTATACATCCCAGGGAACCCCAAAGAGACTCCTAGTAATGAATTTTGTTCTTGAATTCCTATCCTAGTTTAGAACCCCTCACAGCTCCCTTAGAAATGTTCACCCCTTTCTGGACCCCAGCCCTTGATGTATTTGACAAATGAAATATTAGGAAAACTTTCGTTGAGATTCGATGATTCCTCTGACGAATCGGAGCGCGACAAACTGAAAATTCTCTGATTGGCTCGCCAGGCAGACACATCTGCTTATAACGCTACTCGAGAACGAATCCGTACTTTTCGGCAAAATTCAAGTATAGTACGCATATATACGTTAATCTAGGTATGATCTTGACATTAACTGAATGGGTGGTTCCTGAAAAGGTGGGCGTCAGACACCCGCCGTTCATGAAATCCTCAATGGTACCTTGAGTAAATCGATCTATCTTATAGCAACCAGAATTGAGTATCTGTAACCCTCCTGACCTTGGATAAGTTCTCGATAAACTCGTGTCTTCTAATGAATGGATTTTAGTAAACCCTATCTTTATACTGACTCAGGATTGCACGGAGGCACAATCCCCGATAGAAGATCAGGTGTAGTTTCAGAATAATTTATACTGAATATTCTTCTTTTACTCTGAACTTCTGAAAGTGTGGTAAGTACAGCACTTAAAGATGGAAATGGTTTAGAATCAGAGAGCGGTTTTGAAGAATGAGTTGGAACATGAATTTCCTGATTCAATTGAGCGACTGAGAGTGGGGAGTTCTTTCTTCCTGCTTGAAAAGGTGAAGCTAACTAATTTAAATTCGATTCAAGTTGAGTTTCAGAAGATAACCTGTGTGACAATTCAGGTTTCGGCTCAAAAAATAATTTCTGAGTAAATTCAAGTTGATTTTCAGAAGGTAACATCAAAGGCAATTCAGGTTTAGGTTCAGAAAGAATTTCTTATTCAATTTATGTTAAATACTTGAATTTCAGGGTTTTGAGTCAGGTAGACACCTATTCGCAGAAATAAGGATCTGCGTCAGAAGAAAATGAGTGGCGCCGACCCTTAGACGGCCTTCCTTTTATGATTAACCTGAAAATAAACTGAATCTCAAGTTTATTTAACATGGCCATGTTTGCCAGAATTATGGCCAAACTTGGCCTGCGCCAACCCCTTCTCACTATGTTTCTCGCTTCTATTGGTGTTGGGACTGGGTATATTATTTATTATTTCTAACATGATTGCAATTCCCCGATTTCGGCTTAGCATGCGTGGAGGCTTAGGTACCTAGTTTTTTCACCAACTTTACCATAGCACTCAGTAAAGATTAAAGAGAGCAGTTCTCAACACTCGATGCGGTGCCACACAGCACGCAGTTAAACAGAAGCACCTTAGTGCATGATGAAAGCCGGAATTTCATTTCGACAATGGTAGCACTAATCGCGACCAGTAGTGCTTCTGGTGAACTTACACATCAAGAAAGCCTTTAATATGGCCAGGTCGAAGGACATCATGGACGTGCTCCGACACACGTCAAAGTTGCCTCAATATCTCCTTCGAATGGAAACAAATTACCTAAAGGATAGAGTGCCAGTGATGACACTAGCGATGGTCAACGAACAAAAGCAATCACTGAAGGAGAAGCACAGAGGTCCATTCTGAGGCCATAGCTCTGGAATATTACCTATAACGGTATCTTGCAAATAAAAATTCCAAAGGATATGTCTGTGATTGGCTATAAAGACAACATAGCTATTAGTGTCACTTCATGGAATATGGAAGAGGCTGCCAATGATAATCAACCAAATTATGCGTCAGGTGGGTCACTGGATGCAAGAGCACAGCATAAATTTGGCTTTACAGAAAAAAATTGATAGTGGTAACAGGCGGCCAAACAGCTCCGTATTTATCTCGATACGAAACTCACGCTCTGAGAACACATGCGGGAAGCGGCGGATATGGCAGTCACAACTATAACAGATCATTGATGTCGGTCGCCACCTCTATGGTCTTGTACTGAGCCGAAATATTGGCGGACGTACTCAGGATAAACAAGTACAGAAGATGCATGGGCGGTGTATAGCAGATAGGAGCGCAGCGAGTCGCCTGATCTTATCGTAGATTTGTTGAACCCACGTTGCTGGTGATCCCAGAAATAATCCCGAGCAACCTACTAGTGCTTTAATAAAATTTATAGTGTTACTATAAATCTATTCATAATTAGGGCTAGATATATTTAATATGTTATTTCGAAAAGATTAAGTTTTCCGATTTTTCCAGTAAGATTTTCTCAATAATACGATTATTTCTACAAATTGTAATAATCTCCAGTGAATTTCTCGTACTTAGTTGCTTGGAGGAAGATTCAGATTAGGAGACCTGATCCTGATTGTCATTTTCGTCAAAATCATTTTTTAAGTCGTTTCCTCGGTAATGCACTATATTTAAACAAAAGAATTTGTTCTGACTATTTCAGTTAATTAAAACCTTATTTAACTGATTAAAGTGAAACATTATATAATCTGGTTTGGTCAAATATTCAATATTTTGTCACAAACTTCAAAATTTCGTTTGGAAATGAACTGTTTTATTAAAAATTGTATTTTGAGTTAAAAATTTAAAAATTTGGAAGATAATTCAACATTTTGTTAAAAATTCTTGTTCCTTGCTATAAAAGTAATCTTCGCGGGTAAACATTTTTTGTTTGGTTAAAGTACATTAGTTTGGGTCTAAATTCACCTGTTGTTTTTTTAGGATTCAACAATTTGGTAGAAAATTAAACTATTCGTTTAAAAACGAACTTGCTGGTTCAAAATTAACTTTTTGGTTAAAAATTCATATTTTGGTTTAAAATATAATTAGTTTCTTTAATATTCATTATTTTAAAAATTAACTTCTTTGTTAAATATTTTATTTCTGGGTTGTTGTAGGTATTATTGTAGCCAATTCGTGCAATGTTTTTGCTATAAAATTCTCTTATTTATTTTTTTTAATTAAACTATTAGGTTAAAAACTCATATTTTTGTTGTTAAAGGTTCAACTACTTAGTTAAAAGTTGAAAAGCTTGTTAAAGAGTTATATTTGTTGCAGATTCCCGTCAGTAACTAAAAATTCTAATTTTTTGTTAACAATTTTTTTTACAACTTACTTTCGTTATCTCATAATTTCGCTATTCCCTCTTTTGGTTAAAAATGTCTCCTTTATAAGTAACAAATTCAACGTGTATTTCGACTTTAAATTGGCGTTATTTAAGGTGTTTTATAATGCATTCAATATGGTATTTACATTAATTTTATTTGTGACAATTTATTCCTCCGTCATTACCATTTTTTAATAAGCCTCGTTCATATGTTTTGCTAAAATTAGGCTCTAAGTTACTTCCACTCGCTGTAAGACAAAACCACAATTGTTAAAGAGTGGGGACGGTCTGGCTAAAGATGGCCTAACATTTTTTATGTGATTTACCTTTTTTTATCATTTTTTATCTCTCTCATTAACCCGAACGTGATTGTGGTATTATTCCTTATTCACTCATAAAATATTTAATCGTAAAATAAGGTTTGATTGCAAAAGCGTTACTTAATTTTTCATAGTGTCTGAGCAAATAAAGAATAACGAAACCTCAGTGATCAGATAGTGGTTTGTATACAAAGCAGTCGAAATTTAAAAAAATGATCAGTTCCCGTTCAGAAGTTTTTTCATACATCAGCTTAAGTCATACCTATCTCGCAAGATGAAGATTGAAGTTGGGACTTTACTGCTTGCCTTTGTGGCGTTGCTTGGTATTAAATGTAAGCTTAAATAGTTATAATCTTTACTTCATATAAATATTTACATTTTAGTTTTCACATTCATGGCTCGGCAACCATAAACGAATTATCAGGAATATGCACTTATGGGGAAAGGCCTAAGGCAAATGATCTAAGATAATCCATTTTTTCCTTTTTCATAGCCGCTAAGCACTTTTCTGTGCTGAAAGAATTTTTAATTCCATGTGGCACCTCCGCTCTACTGTCCTCTCATTGGTGAGAGAAAAATGTGATGATGTTTGGACGGAATCCTGACCAAAAAAAATTCAGGTGAAACCTGAGGCTACAAAATTCTAGAAAGGGCAATAAATTGAAAATATTGACTTATACTTCTATCATTCTTTTTAGCGCCAATAATAATGTTTCGTAAACTAGATTAGGTTCTTAAATAATTCTACATTTTCCTCGTAAAGAGAGAACTTAATAGTACATAATATTAGTTTAGGTGACGTTATTTGAATCACTGTCAACAAGTCTCGCAAGTTTGCCTCTTCTTGTTTGAATAAAGTTAAAAATCTTACGCAATCGCTTTCTCATATCAAACTTTATCATTTTTTACTCTTTGTATTTATAAATTTCTTTAATATATACGTCCCTCACGTTACATATTTCAAAGTATTTTAAAGGCATTTATTTCCAATTGAGGAAGCTATTCCCAATTTTAAAGGATTTCAAGGAATTTAAAAGATTTAAAGAGGCTATAAAACAATCCAAGGTCTTGTCAAAGGTTTTAAAGAATTGTATAGATATTATGATATTTTAAAAACTATTAGAATTCTTAAAGAGTTCAAGAATTTGAATGAATTTTGAAACATGAACATAATTTTTTAAATTAAAAATGGACTAAAAATAATCTTTCGAAAAGTTCAAAATATACTCTCAACCCTATATTTATAATGAGAAACCACAAATATCAACTCTTTGTACTCTCACGAAAACAGGTCCGAAGATTCTTCATGTAAAACAGCCAATAAATTTTCAAACCGTTAATAGTCACAAGAACTGCCATCGAAAAATTCTAAACTTCCAAAATTCTCTTAGCACTTTTAACAAAATGTTGCGGAAAATTATTTACAAAATAGTTACAGTTACTTTTTAAAATAAATAACTGTTTCTCTTTTCACTTGAATAGATGGGGAGGGATCCACTGGAGAAGAAACGCCACGCCGACGAGAAAAACGCCCTGCACCGATTTTGCATAATTTTTTTCCACCTCATCCATCTCCTCCTCGAGATGAACCTCCGGCACTACCTGAAGCCGAATCTAGCAACAGAAATCCAATACGCGAACGTATTAATCAATTTCCACTTAATTTATTTACTTCCGGAGTAGGACCTCAGAGACAATCAACAGCAGAATCTAGCAACATCAATTCACCACGCACACTTGTTAATGAATTTCCACTTCAGCCATCCACTCCTCGAGTTAGACCTCAGGCACCACCTCGAGCAGAATCTAACAATAGCAATCCACAACGCCCACCTGGCAATGCCATGCCGGTGATGCCTGTATTTGAATTTCACGAAAAAGACTTGCTTATGTTACATTTGACAGATGGCTCTTTGAATTATGGTCCTCTGGCGAAGTACGAACACTTAGAACCTCCTGCATGGATTTACAAGCAAAAGTTAGATGATGGTAGATACGAGGTTTATATACAACCACCATTTGGACCTACATGGACAGCAGAACTCGAACATCGAGCTGCCCCTCGTCAATCTGATGTTAAAATATCCCTGACTAGAGTTGAACCACTACAGATTAGTATAAGATTACGCAGCAAAGTCAACTTAATTGGATACCTTAAAATTTTCATGAAACTTACGGGGGAACGCCTATTTGTACCAGGGAACTTAGACAAATACCATGTATTTGTAAAAAATATAGACGGCACTGTATATAATGCATTTTTAAACCCTGAGCGTCGAGGGAGGGAACATACCGCAAAACGGAAGAGTTTGCCTTGAGAGTTTTTTTCGTATACTCTCGAATGCTGAACGTACGAGAAGTTCGAGAATCGTGATCGCCGAACACATGAGCATGAAAGGGGCTCCCACTTCTGCGACTCATAGATGATGGGTGTTATGTGTGATAACGAACACAGATTCACTTGCACGCGACTCTCAGAAAGGGTGTGGATATAAAGAAAAACATTCTACTCGCTGCTGTGGAATTGGGACGCGCGTGTCTGTTGAACGATTATAACTTTAGGCCTTTTACGTTCAGCATTCGAGTGTACTAAATTTTTTTTCCGCAATCAACACTATAGGCGCCCCAAATAACTAGTAGTGTACTGGAAAACCTTTTTCGCATTAAAAACTGTCATGTTACACTTTCTTCTATTGCCGCCCGCGTGACTGAGCGACACATAAATTTAAATATGAGAATCGAGACTAATCATGCGCTCGCTTCTGAGTTTATTTAATTTACAATTGGAATTACACAAAATTTCTGCCTTCTAATCTTAAGCAGGATAGTGTTAACGCTATCTAGTCTGTACTTAAACTAAATTTAAATTTTCAAATATTTCCAGCTCGGTATATTGAATTTTACAATTGAATCTGTTGAATATTACAATACTCAATTGGACTCTTCTATACCTCCCCCTTATAGGTAAACCTAATAGTTTAATTTAGTTGATAAATCTCTTAATCTCTGAAACCTGGCACAGACTTCAGGGTTACAATTATTATTACAATTACTAATCAATTTTATCAAACTAAAGATAAGACAAGTTATTATACCTATCTTTTAAGCAAATAGTAATCCAAATGTATTAGGAAATTAAATACCTTTTATGTTATTCTTTGGGCATAATCATTCGAGTCTAAAATGTAAAAAGTTTCTTGCTCATTGGCTATTCCTATCCAATCTGGATTACTTTTCAATTGCACTCACAAAGTGCTAGTTATTTGAAGTATTTTCGTTTTCCATGTCGATGAAATTCCTCTAGTCATTCATTCCATTAAACAACTATTAAACACCACCTTCATGGATTCTATTTCAAATTTTTCTACTGGAATAAACATAGTTCGCATTTTATCTAATAAATTTATATTTTCGTCGATTTCTGTAATTGCATATACCAACTAATTGCCTCCAGAAATATGTTTTGTTCTTATCATGCATACAATTGTTATTCCAATAACGGTATATTTATATTAATAAGTGATCTTGTTAATTGTAACTATATTCCTATTTAAATGCATAGGCCGACAAGATTTTTGCCCCAGAAACTAGACTATACTTCTCTGAAGGATCTGGTCTCAGAATTGCTCAGAACAAGTTTTTTCGAGATATGCTAACCTAAAAGTTCAAAACATGCTGTTTTTAGCTATAGTGGAGAATAGACTATACGTTGGGCTGATTTTTTCCGTAAAATCTAGTCAAAGCATCTAAGGATTTTGGGGATACTAATCTCGATTCTATGGTCAAAACTTCAAACATCAAAGTAGCGTTTCCAATGTGGCGGCTACAACTGCCAAACCCAATAGCGAGACACTAAACATTTCAAAAAGTGCTTTAAAACAGAATTTTCTGAACTTTTGGGTCAGAACGTCTTGATAAAATCCTGGCTTTGAGCAATTCTGAGGCCAGATTCAGCGCGCTAAAACCCTTCAGAAGAGTATAGTCTGGTTTTTGGTGTTTAAGAAAAATAAGGTTTGTCAGCATGTGCTATTATCCAGTCACACAGAAAAATATGTTTTATGAAGAAGGACCAGAAAGTGATTAATACGCTTTAACAAGCATTAAGATTACAAGATATCTTTCAATCCGATATCGTTACTATCATCGCTATCACTTGAACCAGGAGGATCACTAGCGCCACTGCAGACTGCATTCTGACAAAATAATTTAATAGCTTTTCGGGAATCATATTTCTTTCTCAATATTTCACTGAGTTCATCCGCAGTAAAGTTAGATTCGTTAGTTACTAAAAAAGGGACTTTCCAAAAAGGATCTAAAGGGGTTCGTTCCAAAATATTGTCTAAAGCTAAATCGTTTATCTTTATAACATCCAATTTATCAGGATCTAGTATTTTTGAGTTTTGTTTGACTTCCATATTTCCCCTAGCATCTTCTAGTTTGTTTTCATGTCTAAGTTTTCTTATTTATATCATTAAATTAAATGTTTATAATACTTAAGGTGTATCGTATATTGTGTTTGGTTCGTATCCGAATTGAAGCTCGTGCAGTCTATATCCGGTGTTATTGTTTACTCTTACATTATAAGCCAACATGATACGTTCAAGTTCAATGTCCCAATTTTCTCGCATTTTCAAAGTGCCTAATTATCTTTCCAACAATTATTCAAGCTCCACAAGAAAACCGAGAAAATGATACCTTGAGTCTGACGATGTCTATCATATGTTTCCGAGGTCGCTGAATACAAATTCGGGGTCCATGTAATCCAATCACGTCAGGATTTTCCATAACCTCAACAAATAGGCCTATAAATCGAATAAATCCTCTATAAATTGACCACTCAATCCCAATAGCACCATAATTCCATAACCCCTTAACTGCTTCAACCTTTAAACCCATAACCTCTGAACCCCTTTTCCCGGTAAGACAGAGACTTATGCGCGTTAAGGCCCTGAATCACAATATGTTCCAGCGATGCTTTTAGAACCTTAAACCCACATTCTGCAATAACGACATAAGTCCAAGATCGCATAAGCCTGTAAGAACGAGACTTTCGTTCGGAAAACCTACCTCAACCACGAGAAGGTGCACTGGATTGCAAACACACGAATAACTAGTACAGAAATGAAGGCCGAAGATTTAACTCGTAAGAGTTCGTACATATGGCTATTCTCACCGTATTATGGGGTGTCGGAATATGGGGTTATTGAAGAATGTGGGCTTAAGGCTTAAGAAGCATGCATGGCTCGAACATACTGTGTCCCAGGACTTCAACGCGTATTAGTCTCTATTTTACTGGGTCCGGAGGCTTTGGGATTATGGAATTTTGATGCTATAGGGTTAAGGGGTTATGGGTTTAAAGGACCAAGAGGTTATTGGGGGTTTTTGTGCTTATTTCTTGAGGTTATGGAAATTCCTCACGTTGTGGGATTAAATGGACCCCGAATTAGGATTCTACCATCCCGAAAACATATGATAGACATAGTCAGACTGCAGAGGCAGTTTTCTCGATTTTTTTGTGGAGCTGTGTAATTCAATGTAATGTGTAATTCAATCCTTCCCATTAATTTGTTTATGGGAAACAGTCGTGAATGTGTGTTGTGTTCCTAACCGCATGCAGAGTTTTGACATTCCTTCAAAATCAAATTCTTTTCCATTATCTATTAAGATCCCCCATGTTTTTTCAAAATATTTCATATAGTTAGACTAAAGAGCTTTAAGTACTAAGCTGGTTTATTGATCTTCCAGAGGTTTTGTTATTGCGTATATTGTTAGGTAATCTTGCAATAATAGTATATTTTTATGGCCATTTCTTGTTTCTTTGTATGGCCATATCAAACTCTAATCATAATACTTCTAATGATAATACTTCTAATTATTCGAAAACATAAGCAATTATTTTATTCCTTTATAGTTGTCATCAATCAGCTTTCATTATTCTTCTTCTGGTTTCTGTTTCAGTTGTTGAAAGATAGAGAACACCTTCACTTTCTGGTGGGGCTTTTGTATGATAAATAGTTACAGTACCCTTTGGATTAGCACCATTTTTCATTCAAATTTGATACGTTTTAAAATTTTTAATTTTCTTTTGTTCGAATTCAGTTTCTTTGATAAACATATTAATTACTTTCTCGAAATATAATAAGTTTTGTGGCTCTGATTTTCCTCGCAGAATTAATTTTATTTTGAAATCTTGATTTTTAAGGGTTTTAGAAGTGTTTAGAATTCTTTGAGCGATATTTAGTAATAACCTAACCCTTTTCGTGATACTTTCTTCCTCATTCTATCTTTACTGGAGTTTTATAATTCTTTCAAATCTTTCTCCATTTATTTACTGAATTCTCCTATTACTTTTAATTCATCACGAGTTTTTTTGACGTTTTTCTACTACATATTTTTCCTCCTCTATTAGTGAATCAGCGTTTATCCTTTTTTTAAGCATGATTATATTTGGGCTTGATAATGATCCTTCAGAACTTGTATATTTTTCCTTTTGATGAATAAATAATGTGACGGTTGAAGGAATTTGTGTTTAATTGTTTGCATGTCATATTAATCGTTGGTATTCGCGAGAGCGCGTCAGCGTTAGTATTTTCTTCCCCTTTTTATGTAAACGATTTCATATTCAAATTCTAACATTTTGAGTCTGCGTCTCATTAATCAACTCGTCGAATATTTACAATCATTAACGATATTAACGGTTTATGATCTGTCACGCTTTGAAATTTACGACCGTACAAATATTGTCAGTAATTGTCTTCAGCTTGATTTAAACTGCGTGAAGAAAACTATAGAGAGGGTATGGAGAAGAAGAGCATAATTCGGCCTGCGATAAGACTGTACCTCAACCATATTTAGTGACACCTGTCGTTAATATAGAATATTTATTCCAGTCGCGATACTGGATGATTGGTTCCAAGATTGAAGTTGTATTAAATTCCAATTTAACTTCTGCTCTTAACAGGTTTGTTAAAGTTTTATCGAGTTTGGATAAGTCTTTTGTTTAGGTTTTATACCATTTTCTGTAATAAAGTGTCCTAAATTTACTAATTCGGGTCTAAGATATTCAAATTAATCTTCCTGAAGCTTAAGTCCCACTTCGCACAAACGTTTCAATCATTTTATTAAATTTTCCTTGTGTTCCTTTAAATCTTTCCCGTATACTGTTGCCATGTATACAGACAAAATATCCATTCCCTAATCGACCGCTTAGGCCCTTATTTCTCATTAGTTGGAAGGTAGGAGGAGCATTCTTTAAATCAATCGACATTCGATTAAATTCGATATGACCATTGGGTGTAAAATGGTGTTCCTCTTTATATTTCTCTACCATTCCAATTTGATGAAAACCACTCGCCAAACCGAATGCAGAAAAATACTTTAAGTTTCCTAATTGGTCAATTATTTCATCAATATTAGGTATTGGACAATTGCTTGATATTGTTTTTTAATTTAGCTTTTGAAACTTTATGGCGAGTTGCTGTTTAGCTTTACCGCCGCGTCACGTTTTTTGGTAACTATCCATAATCAACTATTATAAGGAGAATAATCATGTATTATTCCTATTTCTCATATATTGTTATTTTTGACCTAACTTTATCCTGCTGATTCGTCCAATTCCTATTCTTCCTTTACGTACTCTATCTACACTACATGGTCGACGAAGTTGCATTCATTTTCGGTCACGTTCCTTCGGTTTTCCGGAGGCCTGCTGCTTGAGGCTTGGTCGTGTTCTTCTAATCGCCTTATTCCTCTTCCATGGAATTGAGCCTTGAACTCATTCTTTAAAAAATCACCTCCATTCCTCACTTCATAACTTCTTGCTTACCCCAGCCCTATGCTTCCTAAACCTACTTATTATCTTCCACAATTCCTCTTCTGTCTTAACAGTTCTCAACCGCTCAGCCACATCTTTCTCACTTTGCTGCTTTTTCTACTTACCCATAAAACTAAACACCTTCCTCATTTCTACGTACTCCTCCGTTTTCGCAGTTCCTTCTTTCAAATTCTTGTACTTCCTTTTTACCTCTCTTGTCGTCTTTTTACATTCCCTATCCCGCTACGGTTTTGCCACACCTTTTTTCTTCTATCTAAATACCTTCTACTGCACACACCCTTTCACTTTCTCTTTTACATCCTCCCATAACTTTTCCACCGATACCCCTTTAAAGCGTACCTTTCCTAACTGCCCCTGATAGTTCTTTATGGGCTCCATCGTTCAAGTAACCCTGTACTCTATCGACACTTCTTCCTCATCTTGCCTTCCGCTAACCTTCCCTTTTAACCACAATCTTAATGGCTGATGATCTGATTCTACCAGCTCAGCCTCTATCTTCCATCCAGGCCCTTAAAATTTTCCCCGTCTTTATTTATTACTTTATCCTTGTATCTTCTTTAAAAAAATTCTTCCTCCCTGTAGAGGCCTCCTTTCTTACCCATTCTCGCATTCAAGCCTCCTGCTAATATAACAAGATACCCTCCTCTGTTTCTCCTAGTAAGTCTTCCACCCGTTCCTGAATACTTTCTATTCCATTTATATTGTGCACTGTCAAAAACTTGTACATTATGCCTCCTATATTAACTGCCCTGATGTGCACCCCTCTTCCTCTCATCCAGCATGAACTGCTTTCTCCAATCTATCCGTAACCTCTGTAATAATTCTCCCGCTAATCCTTCCTTTTTTCTTTACTCTACGCCCCTCTTGGAGCCTCTACCTATACCCCACTAGTTGCCTCGACTCTATTCTGTCCAATTCCTTTCTCTCTATGCACGTCTTTAACAGTCCCAGAATTTTAATTCCTGGACATACCTCCAGAAATTCTCATGTGTTTTCTTCACCCCTCCTCTTTTCCAGTACAGTAACTTCACTACTCCACCTCCATGCTTTAGCCCCACGTTCCTACTTCCTGCGAAACAATTCCCTCTGCACTATATTTAAAACTTGTTTTTTCTTGTTCCGCACCCACATTTTTTATTTTTTATATTTTCAAATACCTTATCTTTGTTACTATCTCTTCACTCTTCTTACTCCTAGCCCTATCATTCAGCATTCGCAGTACGTTCCTTTCGATCAGTGTTAAATCGTGGTCGATGAAGACTCCCTTATCCTTTATCATATTCTTTTCACGTGACCCAAAACTTGTCTTTCCAGTCCTCAAATTTCAGGACCGCCACTTCATTCCCCTTTCTTTCCTCCAGCCTAACTTTACCTACCTAGCCACGAAACCCACTCCTCCTATGCTTTGTAGAAAATCTTCCACTTCTTCTCTTTCTTTCCCGCTCCTTAGCTTCAACCCTCTTACGAGAACATTATTTCTCATTTATGTACTCTCTTTTCTCTCTATTCTCACCTCCATAGCCCTTATCGTTTCCGTATATACTAACTCCTTCTGTTCGTTCCTCTATTCTCCCACTTTCTCTTCATCATATGCTCTACCCTCTCCGAGATACCTTCCTGCACGTCGTCCGTCCTGACACCTACTTCCATGTCTGACTTTCCCTATATCTTCTCTAGCCTTTTTGCCGTTCTTTCCTTCCACAGACTAATTTCTTCTACCACCTGTTTCACTTTATCTGCTTTTCCAATTTAGCTTCTCTAATCCTTATGTCCGCATCCAAAAACATCATCGTACAGCTTAGAAAGCCAACAATGCGTAAGTAGATATTGTAAATTTGTAAGACTTCAAGCAAATAGTCATGTGGCATGGAAGGAATGTCTGTGCGCTTGCTTCATGACAGCAGCGTCTATGGTAACTATATTTTCACTGCCCCACGAGTTTTTACAACATAATCAGTAGAAGCCTTGCAGAGAATGCTTAGCGGACTGAAAACTAGCATGCAAAACAAGAGTCGTAAAACTGAAGTGTATTGAACAAAAATTATACCAAACACGTGCTTTCAGTCCCTCCGTTTTTTGCCTTCCTATAACTGCTGGATTACATAGTTTCTCAGATGAACAGGGCGAGAGCGGTTGCGACAGTCTTTTCGGAAGAGCCGCAGTGCGCGAGCACTCCGTTAAGTATATTGCGAAAGAGCATGCATTCCAATTGGAATCGGTTCAGGCGGCCCTGACTGTTTACGTTTCAATCCCCCCGAATGCAGTCCAAGGCTATTTGAAGGAAACCCCCTACGCTGCACTGGATTAAAAGCGAACTGGGCTTACCAAGAGAACCTTCCGTAAGAGACTTCTTAGATGATTTATTTGTACCGGGTTCTCCATATTTTTAATAAAACCTAAAATTCCGAAGATAAGAAAGAAATTAAATTCTAAATAATAAAAAAGAGTCTTAAGTCGAAAATGAAACATATTTAAAAATTCATATTAATAACAAAAAGCATAGAAAAACAATTTACTAAGTGAAGAAGTACACTCTTATTTTATTTTTATAACTTTTCGTATTCAATTACAATTTTTTATATAAAACATTTGTGATATCTTGTAAGTCAAAATAACAATTAATTCTGCTTCTCAAGGCATAAAATATTAAAATAAAATTTTTATTGTTATCCTTTTTCCTAAAAGAATTAATTAAACACAGGCTGTTAATTTTTTCGCGCCTTTAGCTACTTCATATTATTTGCAAAAGTGGACTCAGATTAAATATAATTTTTTCCATCTCGACGGATTTTTAGAAAAAAAAACATACTAGCTTTACAAAGAATTTACAAACATTTATAAATATCTTAAAGGACTTCGCAAAGTGTCAACTGATCTTACGGGGCATTAACAGATATAATTTGTTTTTTTAACATTTTATATATTCTCTCTAAATTTCAAAGAATTAGGGATTTCTGTAGGATTTCAAAGATTGACAAAGATAAAGATAAAATACGAAGATAAAGATGAATAAATTTAAGAGATTCGCAAATTGTTTAAAATATCTTATAGCAAAAAATCTACAAAAATGGGTATACCTGTTTTCTGGTGAGGTCAAATATTTACAACTGTAAAACTTTTTATATCAACAAATTCTATTTTCTGAGGTATCTTAGCACCAAACGTTCTAAAAGATCTTTTCCGCAGCACTCCCTATCGAAGGTTTTTTGGGTCGTTAAATACGAATTAAAAGTCAAAATTTGGAAATTTTGAATGGCAGATCCAATATAGCGGATAGTATGTTGAAATAGATCATGACACCTTAGTGTCTTTTTAAAGTTACCGGAAGACTAGTTTGAGCAATACTAATTTGAACAGCTTAAAGAATGTTTTTAGTCTGTAATGAAGCTTTATTTCATAAGTCTGCAATTAATTCTTGAAAAGTACATCTATTTAACAATTAGATCTTCGGCTTACTTCTAAAAGATAAGGAGCCATAAATTTGAAACAAAGTATTCAGGGACACGCTACCGGAAGAAATTCATTCATATAAAATAAAATTAATTTTATTACTGGCGAAATACTTCAGTAGATACAAATAGATTTGCTTGCACTACGAGATCTCCGAGATACCTTTCGTTTACCAGGACAATAAAGGCCTCCTTATTCAACAAAAAATTGTCATAAGATTATTTTTAGCATCTCTAAATAAAAATTAAAAAAATTCCTTTTGCATTTTTTCATAGGATATATTGTTTCAAATAGTACCTCAAGACCTGTTGCTCAGAAAAATTTAAAACTGGTACATTAACTGTATTGAGATTTTTTATCCCCACTTCTCCCTTAAGTAATTTTGGCCGACTGGATTTTCTTTTTGTATTTATTGAGGGGTCATTCAAATCGATAAAACGATTTTCATTCTAAAAAAAAATAGATGAATTTTGAAATTTAAAGGAGCAATTTTGAATAAGTGTGGTATTTTCAGCCAAGATGAATTTTACTAGCCAACAAAAAAGCAAATAACATCGACAATGTGTAGTTTTCAAATCAGGCATACGAGAATTCGACAAAGCAGTCAAATTTTTAATAAAAAATATTAATTTTAAACTAGAAGATTGCTTTTCTATTGTAAAAGACGAATAATTAACAAAATGTATAACTTTTTAAAAAAATACAGTCAAACCCGGATTTAAGGACAATTTTCGGACTGAGCGTGACATTAAATACAGAGTCTCGGAACTATTTTGTCTCGCTCCTGTTTTTTTCCCTCTCTGTTTTGTAACGCTTGCGTGAGAACCAAACATCCTCCCGCAGCTCCTCTCACTAATCCCCACTAAGCGGTGTCAATTCTCGGAACCATTAAATGGAGGATCTCTAAATCCAGGTTTGACTGTAATTGAAATTTCCACTCAGTGGATTAATTTTTTGCCAAAAAGAAAAAAGCTTTCAACCGAATATATACATTACTACCCAAACAAATGAATTTACAAAAAAAAACTTAAATTTTTAGCCCGATTAAAAGAAAATCTTTTTTTCAATAAGCGGCGAATCTTTAACCAAAAAATATTTTAATTAAAATTAAAAGCAGTTGAAATAAAGACAAAAAGAAAAAATTACAACAGAACGAATTTTCAAAAAATACTTTGATTTTCAAAATAATATTTGCATTTAAAAAAAGGTGAATCTTCAAGAAACGAATTTTTAGCAAAGCAGTTTAACTTTCATCAAATCAGTTGAATTTTAAAGCAAACAACAAAAATTAAAATTAAAAAATTAAAAATTATTTTTTATGTTAATAAACTATTTTCAAGAGAATATTAAAAAAGATTTGTAAAGATTTACAAAAATGACAAAAATGAATATAGCTGGAAATTTTCGAAAAGGAACAACATTTTGTATTGCAACAGGAACTTCTTCCAACGAATTCTAATTCTGACCTAAAGCAGGGAATTTTCAAATTTTAAACATATCTGAATTGAAATTGGTGTTTATCCAAAAGAATTATATTTTTGTATTGAAACAGAGAATTTTAAATTTTGAAGTTACTCTGAGCTGGAACAGGGAATTTTTGAAAAGAATAAATCCTAATTCTAAGAGGAAACAGGATATTTTCGAAAAAAATTAAAATTAAGGATTGGAACTGGGAATTTAAGAAAAATTCTAATTCTTAGTTGAAAAGAAGAATTTTTTTAAATTAAAAAATTCTGGATTTGAGCAAGGAATTTTCTATTTTTAAACAATTTAAAGTTGGAACTGCAACTTATCAAAGTAAATAACAATTCTGGATGGAAACTTACATTTTTTAACAAAATTCTAATTCTGAGTTGAAAGGAGGCATTTTTAAACAAAATTTCAATGATGAATTACAACAGGGAATTTTATTTAAAACATATAATCATCAGTTGAAATGGAAAATTTTCTTAAAGAATTAAAATTTTGTATTTGAACTGGAAATGTTCAATTTTAAAACAATTCTGAGCTGAAATTGGAATTTATCAAGGAGAATAACAATTCTGAATAGAAAATTGAATTCTTCAAACAAAATTCTTATTCTCTATTGAAAAGAGATATTTTCAAACGAAAATTTAATTATCAATTGGAGCAGGAAAATTTACAACAAATTCTAATTCTTACAATTAGTTAAAATGTCGAATCTTTGAAAAGAATGAACACTCTGGATTTAAAGAGGGAATTTTTCGAAAAGAATGAAACTTTCGGCTTCAAACGGGGAATTAGCAATTGCAACTAATTTTGAACTAGAATTAGAATTTTCAATTTCTTTAAATAGTACAATTTTGAACATTTTTAAATTTATTGATAGATTTTAAATTTGAAGCATTGAAAATGATAACGTGCATTTATATTTTTGAAACTGAATCTGTATCTTTGAACTCTACAATTTATAAAAGTTTTAAATTTTAAATTTGTCAGCTTAACTGAATTTAATTTAAAATTGGTCAGTTGAAAAGTGTTACTAGCTTCCATTTTAAAATGTAAATTATTGAGCATTTGAATAAAAAATTTTGGAATGAAAAAACTTTTAAACTTCAATTTATGAAGTTTAATATTCAAGAGTTTCACTTAGAGTGATTTCATTTGCACTAAATTTTTAATTACTTCGACTGAAATAATTTTTAGATTTAGTGCTCGATTTTTTAAATTTCATTGACCGTGAAAAATATTTTCAAATATATGACTTTTTATGAACAAAAAAAGTTATAAAAAAAGCTGATAAGAGCTCTAAGAGAGCTGTCGAGCCTACTTTTCGAATTAGGTTTCCAATTTTTTTATAAATAAACAAATGGGAAGAAAAAATTACCTTTTTTATATTTGACTTTCCCGGTGCCTTTCCAAAACCGGAAAATTGTTGAAAAAGCCTAATTTGCATAACGTAGTATTAGTTAAAAATGTTCCAATATTAGTGAATAAACAAAAGACAAATTTTATAAATAAATTATTTGTTAAACAAATGTTTTCTACGATTTTCCATAATTATACGTTTTTTCAAGTTATATTTCTAGAAATGTGAATGGAAATAATATTATATTTTCTTAAATTTCTTTTAAAATTATAATTGTTTATATTATAAACAAATTTAATGAAGAAATGTAGTAACCAGGCTTTTTTCGACACAAAAATACGTTTTTTTTCTATGTAGATTTTTGTTAAGTAGGAAGTTTATGATGATTTTAGCAAAATTCATAATTCGTTGAATAATCCTATGATTTTGTTAAAAAAATTTAATAAACAAATGAGTTATTCGGGCAATTATCTGCAATTTTTTTTTCTTTCAATGCCAGTCTTTTCCGTTGGAAACTGAATGATAATTTCAGGAGAATTTATAATAAGTTGATAAATTTTATGATTTCCTTAAACAAATTTCATAAGCAATTATATTAATCAGGTATTTATCTAAAGAAAATTTTTTTTTCTATGCAAACTTTTTTAATTAGGAAGTTCATGATAACTTTCGCCAAATGCATAATTTTTCGATAAATTTCATGATTAGGAACTTTATGATCACTTCAGAAAAATTAATAATTTTTATCAATTTTATGATTTTTTAAACAAACTTAATAAAAAAATTCATTATTGGGACATCTTTGGACGCAAAAATTCATTTTTATCGATTTCAGACTTTTAATTGGCTTTTTTAATTTTAAAAGAATTCAAGAGTGTAGCACGAAAAACAAATGAATAGAGAAATCCAAGTTGAATTATTATGGTGCTACAAAGACAAAGACTGTTATCGAAAAAAAATGTTTCCGTCCACTGATGCCCGAATAATTGCTCAATAATACATGCCTTTATTAAATTTGTTTAAACAGATAATAAAATTAGTCAAAACATTATGAATTTTACTGGAGTTATCATGAATTTCCTAATTTAAAAAGTTGAAACAGAAAAAAGCGAATTTTTCTGTCGACAAATTCCTGATTAATGCATTTAATTTTTTAATTTGTTTAAGAAAATCATAAAATTGCTAAAAAGATTAATAATTTTACTGAAGTTATCATGAAGTTCCTATAAAAAAGTTGACATAGAAAAAAACTAATTTTTCTGATGACAGATGCTTTATTAACGCATTTGTTTATTAAATTTGTTTTAAAAAATGGTAAAATTGGAAAAAAAATTATGAATTTTTTTGAACTTATCATGAAGTTTCTAATTTAAAAAGTTGACGTAGAAACAAACTAATTTTTCTTTCGACAAATGCCTGATTAATGCATTTGTTTAAAAAAATCGTGAAATTGATAAAAAAAATTATGAATTTCACAGAAGTTATCATGAAGTTCCTATAAAAAAGGTGAAATAGAAAAAAAACGATTTTTTCTGTCGACAAATGCCTGATTAATGCATTTGTATATTAATTTTTTTAAGAAATCATCAAATTTATCAACTTATTATGAATGTTTTTAAAATTTTCATAAAGTTCTCAACTGAAAAGACTGGAATTGAAAAAAACTAATTCTTCTGCAGACAAATGCCCAAATAATGTTTGTAATATTAACAATATAACTTGAAAAATCGTATACTTATGGAAAATCTTAGAACATTTTTTTCAACAAATAACTCGTAATCATTAACCCCGAACACCCCTAAGTACACATTTTCAAGAGAAAACACCCAGTAGAAAATATCTGCCTCAAAGTATTTAAAGCAAATACTCAAGACATAATGGGATATATCTCGTAATTTCAAATTGGCGTAACTTGGTAAAGAAAAATGGTAATTGAACTCTGTGACTCTCAAATTAAAGAGAAAGAGCAGTACTATATGATACAACTAAAGAAAAAATCCCCAAAAAATTTGTGTCTTCTGTACAT
>JAWWLR010000127.1:43404323-43416457 GCA_035041075.1 Acraspis erinacei
TGGTTGCTAATTTACTTCGGAGATGATGTCTTGGACATTAACTTAAGATCTTTTGGAATGAATTGGTAGACAAATTATCACCAAATTCAGAAGCGACTTTTTGATGGACACAGTATTTTCCTTATAGTCACATCCCTGAGAGACTATTTCGTCTGTTTCATCATTCCCTAGTAACGCCAATCACGAAGCCCCATTTCAACCAATCAGAATTAAGCCGGTTGCCAAAGACGAAAGTGACGCCGGAAGAATTGCCACCTTTCGTCGAGCAGCTTCAGAAGCAGCATGTGCTGATAGTTTAATTAATTTATAAAGAAAGACAGTTTTGTCTGATATTACCATTGTGTTATAAAGTGTAATCATTTAGAGTTCTGACTATCCTGCCCATGAAGTACCACATTATTTCAATTTTCCAGAAGGAAATTTCTTTAAAATAGTTAGGCCTTTTCGTTTTTGTCTCATTTAGTTTAGGATTTTTTTGCGTTTAAGTCGCACATTATTTTTGGCATATCCTTGTCTAGATTCATTTATCTGTTAGTTATTTTTAATTTTGTGATTTATATAATTTTCTGGTGATTTTATTTTGTCCCGATTAGAGTTTTTATTATTAGGGTCTCATATTCCCCATTGAGTTTACCTTAGAATTTTGTAGTATAACCTTCAAAATAGGGTATAATTCTGTTCATAAATTTCCCTATACTAAATTTTCTATTCTTGGAAAACTAGATGAAAGATCATATTGTAATTTGAGAAAAGTAGTTAATTCCGCCATTTTTTCAATAATTTTGTCGTCACCTTAAGTCTATTATTTTCTCCCTGTCAATTATTTCCAAACAACCAAATTTGTAATTGGAAAATGCTGTGTTAAAATAAAATAAGTGTTTATAGTTTCTTTGGGATTAATAATTTATTTATAATTTAAAGTTCAGATAATTTAAATATTTCCGATTTCTTGGAACTAACCACCTCTACCATTTTCCATAGGTGGGGCTGATCTACCCAAACCTTTTAATTTCCGGTTCCCTAATTTTATCTTTGACCTCAAAATAAACTTTGATTTAATTTATTTTATCTTTTAAAATCATTTCATCTTGTTTATGAATGATCCACGAAGGATCTGGCACCCGCTATGTATTTATTGTCTTATCTATCATTAAGATAAGTATAAATTTAATTATTCTAAAAATTAGTGCCGAAGTATAAATATTAGTACAAGCATAAAATAAGTACAAATATTATAATTATTTAAAAAAAAAAACTTACTCGATTGTGTACTTCCATCAATCATAGCCAGGTCATGAGTTATAATTTGGCCCCACTGCATGGCAGCAAGTGTCCATTTCCGATCAAGAATTCCGTAGTCAGGGCTAAGAACATAGCTAAGAGTTCTTGATGCTGGCAAGGCATTTCCACTTTTTGCTGCTCTGGGAGCATGAATACCTGCGCAATACAAGACAAATTCATTATCTCTGCAATCTCCTTAATCCATAAATTGTAACACATAATAAGGAAGTTGTTCACCTTACTTCAAAATAACTTCCTCAATTACATCTCGCGAACTATATTACCATTTTCCCCGGAAAAATTTTTAATCCTCCTGTTAGGAAGCCTCCAATCATTACGTAAGGCTTTTTAGGGGAGGGGGTTCAGGAAAATCTTACAAATCTCTACTGGGGAGGGTTAGAGGCAAAATTATTTCTTACGCAAATTTTTTATTTTTTTTAATTGTGCTAATAATGTACTCGCTCACTCTGCTCTATACGATCGCAATACCTGTTCCTACCAAGAAAAGGATAAGAGCAATAATGTTGAGTAAAAAATATAAAATATTAATTAAGAAAAGCGGGGTTCATGAAAATCTTACGAATTAATTAAAGTAATTTTATTAACAATCCTTGCGTAATTAATTGACGTCCCCTTATCAATTTTCAAAATTTTTCATAACATTGAAAGTAAATTCGCAAGACTTCAAAACAATTCAATTTAAATTCAAAGGAATTCAAATGAATTAGGAAAAATTCTAAAAATCCAAAAAATTCCACTGATTTATATAAACTTATAGTGAATTTAGAGTATAAGGGAAATTAATAGAATTTGACGAAATTCATGAAAATTATATGTGACTTCCCAAAATAATTCCAATAAATTGAAGATATGAAAATAATGTATTGAATTCAGTAACTTTGAAATGAGCTTAGAAAAATTCAGTCGAATTCAAAAGAATTTCATAAAATGCCTCAGAGTTCAAAGTGAGGTTAAAACACTTTCGGATCAATCAAATAAAAACTTTTTAAAATAAAAAAAAATCCATTGAATTAAGTAGAATTATCGAGTAAATTTAAAAGAATTCAAGTAAAGTAAAAAAATCAAGAGAATTCCTAATAATTTAAACGAATTCAGTTCGAATTCCAGAAAATGGTTTCAAATCTTTGAAACTGTACTAATTTATTACTAAAGTAGAAAAAAATGAAATTGGGAATAATTTAAAAATCTATCAAAATCGAGTTTAGATGAATTTAAGGAAAATGAGAAGAGTTCAATAAAATTCATGAAAAAATCAAGCTGAATTAATAAAGCAATCAGGTGAATTACAAAGAATACAAAAGTATGAAAAATTCCTTCCATTGAGTAAGTTGGAAATGAGTTTAGAAAAACAAAAAAGAAATTCGAAAGAATTTAAAGAAATTCCTGAGAATTTAAGGTGAATTTCAAAGACTTCCAGATGAATTGAAAAAAAGACATTTTTAAAAATCGGTTGGATTGAGTAAAATTGCGTGAATTCGAAAAAATTCAAAAGAATTCAGAATGAAATAATACGAATTCAGAGAGAATTCCAAACGAATTGCAAAACATATTTTTAAAACACTCCAAATATTTGAAGCCCTACTAATTTTTAAACAAAAAAGTGATTATTCACAAAAAAAATGCAAAAGAATTTAAATGAATTGAAAGTAATTTTTAAAATGTCTGAAAATTATTGCACCCCTTTGGGAATCTCGTAAAATTGTTTAAATCTCTTAGAAATAACTTCAAATTTTGTAAAATACCCTAAAATATTTCAATCAATTGAAAATCCCTTCAAAATATTGAAATTTGACGCAAAATAACAAATTTATTTTACTTCATGGCGTTAATTCTAAACATCGTTTAAGAAGGCAAAGCAAAAAGTTTCAAAATAAATTATTTTTAAAATAAAATTATGAATCATAAACTCGAGTAGTTGAATTTTAAACCAAAAATATGAATTTTTATACAACAAAATTAATTTTCAAACAAAAAGATTAATTTTACACCAAAAAATACAATTTTTTAATAAATTGCATGAGTTTTTCAACAAAACATTTAAATTTTTTATTATTAGTAACAAATATTTAATCAAATAGTTGCATTTTGAACTAAGAAAAAAGAATTTTTAATAGAAAATGAAACAGATATACTTTTAGTTGAGAAAAGTATTTTTTAACCAAACTGATTTATTTTCAACTGAAATGATGAATCTTCAACTTAAGTATGTATTTACATTTTCAACCAAAAAAATTAATTTGTAATAAATAAGATAAATTGTCAATCAAAACTGAAATAATTAATTTTTCACTTTAAAAATCAATTTTGAACCAAAAAACATGAATTTTCGAATTTAGAAAATCAAACAAAAATTGTATAAATGAATTTTTTGTCAAAAAATGAATCTTTAAATAAAGAAAGTAATTTTATTTCCAACCTGAAAGATGAATTTTTAACTTAAATGTTAAATGTATAACTGGATTTCTTGAATTTCTAACCGAAAATAATTTGTAAACAAGGAAATTAAACAAGACAAATTTTTAACTAAAAAGATAATTTTTTAAACAAAAATTGAATAAGTACATTTTTAGTCAAAAAATGAATGTTCAAATAAAGAGAGTAATTTTATTTCCAATCTAAAAGACGAATTTTTAAATTTAATTATAAATATTTAACTGGAATACTTGAATTTTAAACCGAAAAGAATTTTTAAACACGGAAATTAAAAAAGAAGAATTCTCAACTAACAAAGATAATTTTGTCAATCAAAAATTTAATAATTAAATTCTAAGTTAAAAAATTAATGTTTACATAAAGAAAGTAATTTTATGTCCAACATAAAAGATGAATTTTCAACTAAAATGATAAATATTTACCTGGAATACTTGAATTTTTAATTGAAAAGAATTTTTTAAAAAGGAAATTTAAAAAGAAGTATTCTCAACTAAAAAAGAGACTTTTTCGATCAATAAGTAAATAATTGAATTTTTAGTAAAAACATTAATTTTTAAATAAAGAGACTAATTTTATTTCCAACATAAAGGATGAATTTTCCACTAAAATGAGAAATATTTAACTTGAATACTTGAATTTTAAAAATTCAATTTTTAAAAAAGGAAATTAAAAATGATGAGTTTTCAAATAAAAAAGGTAATTTTGCAAACTAAAAATGTAATAATTACATTTGTAGTCCAAAAATTAATGTTGAAATAAAAAGATAGATATTTAACTGGAATACTTGAATTTTTAACCGAAAAGAATTTTTAAACACAGAGTATAAAAAAACGAATTTTCAGCTAAAAAGATAATTTTTCAACAAAAAATTGAATAATTAAATTTTTAGTCAAACCATGAGTTTTCGACCCAAAAAATTAATTTTTATTTTCAATCTGAAAGATGTATTTTCAACCAAAATGATAAATATTTAACCGGAATATTTTCATTTTTAAACAAGGAAATTAAAAAAGAAGAAATTTTCAACTAAAAAAGATAATTTTTCATCCAAAATGGAAGAAGTAAATTTTTAGGCAAAAAATTAAAGTTCAAATAAAGATATTAATTTTAAAAAGACGAATTTTCATCTAAAATGATAAATATTTAACCGAAATACTTGAATTTATAACGGAAAGAATTTTTAACAAGGAGATGAAAAAGACGAATTTTCCAAGAAAAAAGATAATTTGTCAAACAAAACTTGAATAATTCAATTTTTAGTCAACAAAATTAATGTTCAAAGAAAAAAAGTAATTTTATTTCCAACCTAAAAGACGAATTTTCAACCAAGATTATAAATATTTATTTTTAACACGGAAATTAAAACAGAAAAATCATCCAAAACATAAAAGATGAATTTTCCACTAAAATTAAAAATATTTAACTAGAATACTTGAATATAAAAAACTCAATTTTTAGAAGAGGGAATTGAAAAGGACAAATTTTCAAATAAGAAAGGTAATTTTTCAAACAAAAATTTTAATAATGACATTTTTAGTCCAAAAATTAATGTTCAAGCAAAGAGAGTAATTTAATTTTCAATCTTAAAGATGAATTTGCAACTAAAATGATAAATATTTAACCGGAATATTTGCATTTTTAAACGAGGACATTAAAAAAGACGAATTTTCAACTAAAAAAGATAATTTTTCCACCAAAAATTGAATAAGTAAATTTTTAGTATAAAATCAAAGTTCAAATAAAAAGATTATTTTTAAAAAGACGAATTTTTATAGAAAAAAAATAATTTGGCAACCAAATTTGAACAATTAAATTTTTAACCAAAAAATGAATGTTCAAATAAAGAGAGTAATTTTATTGCCAACCTAAAAGACGAATTTGCAACTAAGATTATAAATATTTAACCGGAATATTTGCATTTTTAAATAAGGAAATTAAAAAAGACAAATTTTCAACTAAAAAATATAATTTTTCAAACAAAAATTGACTAAGTAAATTTTTAGTCAAAAAATCAATGTTCAACTAAAGCGAGTAATTCGATTTCCAATCTAAAAGATGAATTTTCAACTGAAATTATAAATATTTAACCGAAATATTTGCATTTTTAAACAAGGAAATTAAAAAAGAGGAAATTTTCAACTAAAAAAGATAATTTTTCATCCAAAATGGAAGAAGTAAATTTTTAGTC
The DNA here is from genome assembly GCA_035041075.1 of Acraspis erinacei. NCBI lineage: Eukaryota > Metazoa > Arthropoda > Insecta > Hymenoptera > Cynipidae > Acraspis > Acraspis erinacei. The sequence goes on from JAWWLR010000127.1 coordinate 43,410,247, forward strand.
AAAAAAAACGAAGTTTAAATAAAAATATTATTTTAAAAAATACGAATTTTCAACTAAAATGATAAATATTTAACTGGAATCCTTGAATTTTTAAACGCAAAGAATTTTTAACAAGGAGATGAAAAAAGACGAATTTTCAACTAAAAAAGATAATTTTTCCACCAAAAATTGAATAAGTAAATTTTTAGTCAAAAAATTAATCTTCAAATAAAAAAAGTTATTTTATTGCCAACCCAAAAGACGAATTTTTAACTAAGATTATAAATATTTAACTTGAATACTTGAATTTTAAACAGAAAATAATTTTTAAACACGGAAATTAAAAAAGAAGAATTCTCAAATAAAAAAAGAGACTTTTTAGACCAAAAATTAAATAATTAAATTTTTAGTCAAGAAATTAATGTTCAAATAAAGGGAATAATTTTATTTTCAACATAGATGACGAATTTCCACTAAAATGAGAACTATATAACTCGAATACTTGAATTTTAAAAATTCCATTTTAAAAAAAGGAAATTAAAAAAGAAGAATTGAATAAGTACATTTTTAGTCAATCAATGAATGTTCCAATAAAAAGAGTAATTTTATTGACAAAATAAAAGACGAATTTCAATAATTAAATTTTTAGTCAAAAAATTAATGTTTAAATCAGAGAATAATTTTATTTCCAACATAAAGCATAAATTTTCCACTAGAATCAGAACTATATAACTTGAATATTTGAATTTTAAAAATTCCATTTTTAGAAAAGGAAATTAAAAAAGAAGAATTGAATAAGTACATTTTTAGTCAAAAAATGAATGTTCAACTAAAAAGAGTAATTTTATTGCCAACCTAAAAGACAAATTTGAATAATTAAATTTTTAGTAAAAAAATTAATGTTTAAATAAAGAGAATAATTTTATTTCCAATCTAAAAGATGAATTTTCATCTAAAATTATACGTGTTTGAACGGAAGACTTGCATTTTAAACGAGGAAATTCCAAAAGACGAATTTTCAACTAAAAAATATAATTTTTCAACGAAAAATTGAAGAAGTAAATTTTTAGTAAAAAAACCAAAGTTCAAATAAAAAGATTAATTTTAAAGAGACGAATTTCCAAATAAAAACAAACAATTATTCAACCAAAAATTGAATAATTAAATTTTTAGTCAAAAAATTAATGTTCAAATAAAAAGAGTAATTTTATTTCCAACCTAAAAGACGAATTTTCCACTAAGATTATAAATATTTAACTTGCATAATTGAATTTTAAACCGAAAAGAATTTTTAAACACGGAAATTAAAAAAGAAAAATTCTCCAACATAAAAGATGAATTTTCGACTAAAATCAGAAATATTTAACTCGAATACTTGAATTAAAAAAATTCAATTTTAAAAAAAGGAAATTAAAAATGACGAACTTTCAAATCAAAATGGTAATTTTTCAAACCAAAAATTTAATGATTACATTTTTAACCCAAAAATTAATGTTCAACCAAAAAGAGTAATTGCATTTCTAACATAAAAGATGAATTTTCAACTAAAATTATAAATATTGAAAAAAATTTTTAAAAGGAAATTAAAAAAGAAGGATTGAATAAGTACATTTTTTGTCGAAACATGAATGTTCAAATAAAAAGAGTAATTTTATTGCCAAACTAAAAGAAGAATTTCAATAATTAAGTTTTTATTCAAAAAATTAATGTTTTAATAAAGAAAGTAATTTTATTTCCAACCTAAAAGATGAATTTTCAACTAAAATGATAAATATTAAACTGGATAACTTGAATTTTTAACCAAAAAGAATTTATAAACAAGAAGATTAACTTTCAAAGACAAATATATTTTTTTAATAGATTTTTGAACCAAACTTAGAAGATTATTACTCAATCTCGATAAAATCGTGTAAAGAGAACATTTTTGCAAGGTTGAGTCATAATTCATTGTATACTTTCTAGCATTACTTTCTAGTATCTGGTTTAAAGTTTTGGTTGTGACGTAAGAAAATATTTTTGAACCCATTAACGTACAAGTTACATTCTAAATCGGTCAGAACCGGCTCAGCACTTTTATAGCATTTTGATCCTAGTCACGCTGAACTCGACAAGTCACGACTTTTTCTTTATTTTTCAAACTACACAGTCAGGACTCGATTTGATTGAATCAACAAAATTTCTGTTGATTCAATCATAAAATATTTTTATCATATGGAGAAAGAAAAATTTTGACGATCCAAAAAATTATTGTTTTTGAACTAAAACTTCTGTATTTACGTATATCCAAAAAAACAGTTCGATTGGTTTAAATTTTTTTAAGCGATACGTTTCCAATTTCAGCGTACAGGTTCATAATAACCTGATAATTTTGAAAATCACTTTAATATTTCAGACTCCACAATAAGAAAAATCCAACTATTTTTAGTTTGGAACTGGTCTCATTTGGTTAAAAATTCTACTATTTGGTTAAAAATTGGATTTTTTGTTCAAAATCCATCTATATTATTCAAAATTTATCTTTTTTTGTTAATAAATTAACTGCTCGGTTTATTTTTAAACGATTTTTTTAAAAACTCCTTTTTACTGAAGACGAATATTCTCGCTAAAAATATAACTAAAATGTAAAAATTTGTTTTATTTTTTTAGTCAGAATTAATATTGTTAATTTAGAATGCAACTGCAATTTTTCTGCTGGAAATTGATATTTTTAGTTAATATTTTCTAATTAAAAATTCATCTTTTAGTTGAAAATTAACTATTTTTTAACAGAATTAAATTTTTTATTTAAAACTAATCATTTACATTTATGGTTGAAAATTTATAGGTTTAATTAATATTTTCTTATTGAAAATGCAACTATTTGATCAAAAATTCATGCATTTTGTTAAAACGTCTTCTTTGGTTTAAAAAAATTCTTGATTAAAAATTTATCATTTTTGGTCGGAAATGCAACTATTTATTTGACAATTAATCTTTTTGGATTGCATATTTAATATTTTTTCTTAAATTCGAATTTTTTAATCGAAAATGTTTATGATATAAAATTATTTCATTGAGAATTCATTTTTTCGTTTTGTTTGAAAAATAAACTAATTTAGTAATAAGTAAACTTTTTGATAAAAAGTCATATTTTTGGGTCAAAAATTCAACTTTTTTCTTAATAATTCGTTTTTCGGGCTTAAAAATTCAACAAATTTGTTGAAAATTCACGTATTTTGTTTAAAAAAATCGTACTTTTGCTCGAACCTTAATCTTTTTGGTGAAAACTTCATCTTTTTGATTGATGATTTAAATATTTGATTAAAAAATAATCTTTTTATGTTAAAAATTTAACAAATGCTTTTGGTTCATGAATTTTAAAAATAAAATTAAAATAAATGGTGCTTGTCTGCTAAATAAAAAATTTAACAATTTTCTTGAAAGCTTAAACAATTTTTTCCACATTATTTTTTTATAAATTAACCTCTCATTAAAAAAAACTGTTTTTTTTTAATTAAAAAAAATGGTTTAAAAATTAATTAAGTTATTCGAAAATTGGGCTATTTTTTTGAACCTTTAAAAGTTGGAAGGCAACTATTTATTTGGTAAAATAAATAAATTATTTGTTAAAATAAATAATAAATAAATTTATGTTGGTCCTTTTGGATAGAAAATTTATCTTGTTTAATTTTTTTAATTCGTTTTTTTGGATAAAAATGATTTTTTATCTAAAAATTAAAATATTTTTTTTCCTTGAAAACTGATTTTTTATAAGTTGAAAATTCAACTATTTGGTATAAAATTTATCTTTTTGGGTAGAAAATTGATCTTGTTTGTTAAAAATTCATTTTTTGGTTGAGTATTCAACTATTTTTTCAAAAATTGTTTTTTTTTTTAATTTAGTTTTTGAAAGTGAAAATTTAATTTTGGAACATTTTTTTCTTTTTTTTTAATTAAAAATTAATCTTAATATGAAAATTAACGATTCCATTTTTTGTTGAAAGTATATCCCTTATGACTTGAAAAGTTAACTAGTTGGTAAAAAATTTATCTATTTTGTTGAAAAATTCGTATTTTTGGGTAGAAAATTAATCTTGCTTATTAAAAATTTATCTTTTTAGTTATGAATTCAACTATATCGTTAACACCTTTTTAAATTAATTTCTTTAATTGAAAATTTAACAAGTGGATTTTTGGCTAAAATTGTATTTTTTTTTAATTGTATAAAACTTGGTTAAATATTAATTTTTTCGGATTCACCTCTTTCATTAAGAAAATAACCTTTTGTTGCATTTTTTAAATTAAAAATTAATCTTTATTTGAAATAGAAAATATTAAATTTTCGGTTGAAAATGTATTTTTTGTAAGTTTAAAATTCAACTATTTGGTCAAAAATTAATGTGTTTTCTTTCAAATTTGTCTTATTGGGTATAAAATTAATCTTGGTGGTTAAAAATTTAATTTTCTCTCTGTGAATTCAACTACTTTGTTCAAAACTATTTTTAAATTAATTTCTTTATCTGAAAATTTAACATTTCAATTTTTGGTTGGAAAATCGTCTTTTTGTGTAAAAATGCCTGTGAAAGTTGAACTACTTTGCTAAATATTCATTTTTTCGGATTCACCTCTGTCAGTAAGAAAAAAACATTTTGTTGAAAATTTGTTTACTTTTTAAAATTAAAAATTAATCTTTACCTGAAATAGAAAATACAAAATTTTTCGTTGAAAAACTATCCTTTATAAGTTGAAAATTCAACTATTGTGTTAAAAACTTTTTAAACATTAATTTCCTTAACTACAAATTTAACAATACAATTTTTGGTTCAAAAATTGATCTTTTTTAGTTTAAAATTCCATTACCTAAACTATTTAGTTTCTTAAATCAACCATTTGTTTAAAAATGATTTTCTTCTTGCTCAAAATCCACCTTTTCTGGATGAAAATTCATCTTTTTTTAGAGAAAATATTTTTTCAGTAAATTTTAGGGTAAGACAGAAGAACTGTCATCAACAAGGGGGCCACGGATTGGTAAAAAAAGCCCAAAATTAGTATAGAAATTTATGGCTATTCAATTAATTTTCAATATTTTACCATCAGCGTATTCTGAAGGAAGAAGACGGCCATATCTGGTATTTGCCATTCCCCAGGTTGGCCGATATTGATTGTTGCAAGAACCATCGAAACTTCGATATCTCGATGGTTTGCACTGCATTGGGAAGGTGTCACCGCAATTAATTATTGATGCTGGTGATGGCGCTGGTCTGTTGAAACGTGGTGGTTTGGAATTTGTTGGTTGGTAACTTGTTGCGTAATAGCCTGTTAAACTGTAAAAATAAAATTAAACAATTTAAACAAACAACTTTTTTTATATTGAAATCATTGTTTACTAAAAGGACTCAAAAAATTGTAATTTTGTAAATATTTCTCCAATGGAGAAATAGTACATTGTGTATCAAGGGCGTAAAAACGGTTATTTTGACGAGTGTGAATTTGCCAGCCGAGCGAAGCGAGGGTGGCACTCAAACGAGGCAAAATGCCGTACGCCCTTGATACACACTATACTTACTGTCCTACCTTTATTAAAAACATGCATGTGAAGCCGAAAAAGAAGGTTTGGTGTTCTTGACCATTCTAAATTATAATTAAAAGGAAGAAATGGCGTACTTAGAAGATGGTAGACTGGGGGGTACATAGATTAAATTTTTTTAAAGATAAATATAATTTTTTCTATTGGGCGTACACTTCCATTTAGTCGGCGTAAAATTGTATATAGCGGGTGTAAAGTTGGATATAGCGGGTGTAAAGTTTCATGTAGCGGGCGTAAAGTTTCATGTTGACCCGGCGGTGGAGAGCGCATGGGCAAATCTCGCATGAGCTGTAAACGGCCACATTACGCGTGCTTTACGTGCATGCAATAACGCGTTTTCAAAGGGGATCGGACCGAAAGAAATTTTTGTCCGACCCTCCTTGAAAATGTGCCAGTGCATGCACTTTAAGCAGGCGTGATGTGGCCACTTACAGCCCAGTGGCCTTCGTGCATGCGCTCTTCGCCGCCAGGCCAACATGAAACTTTACGCCCGATGTACATGCATAGCACCACGCAATTGAGTTGTTATTATTATTATTTAGCCGTTTCCCTTTCGGGGTAGGGGAGACTCACTCGGTGGGGAAGGGAATAGTGTGAGAAAGGGGTTATAGAATTTTTAGATTGATGTAGAACTATCGTATTATTTATTTAAATAATAAGGTAGTT
>JAWWLR010000127.1:43420191-43433604 GCA_035041075.1 Acraspis erinacei
GTATATTTCTGAAAAAGGATTTTTCTCTTCGTCTCTCTAGTAGCTTGGTGGGAAAGCACCCGACCGGCAATCGGAAGTTCTGTGGTTCGATTTCTATCAGAGCGAAAGAAGAATATCAATTTCAAAAAAAATTTAATATAAAAAAATTATTTCGGAAATGCATTCAGTCTGTAAAGACGTTCAGAAATTCTGTTATTCTCTGATGGTAATATAGATTTCTTGTAAAAGTTTAATTGTAACACATAGAATAATAATGCCTGTATTTCTGAAAAGGATTCTTTTCCCAGCGTAGCAAGAGGAGAAGATCTTATTTCAGAAAAAATTGATTTAAACAATTTTTTAATTCATAGATCCCTCTAGGCTGTAAAGACGTCAAGAAGTTCTGTTATTCTCTGATGATAATGCAGATTCCTTGTAAAAGTTTAATTTTAACACATAGAATAATAATGCCTGTATTTCTGAAAAAGGATTCTTTTTTCAGCGTAGCAAAAGGAGAAGATCTTATTTTAGAAAAAAATTGAATTAAACAATTTTTTAATTCATAGATCCCTCTAGTCTGTAAAGGCGTCAACAAATTATGTTATTTTCTAATGATAATACAGATTCCTTGATCTATTAGAAATTATGTGTGCACGCAGAATTAAGTTTAAACTAGTTTCAAGGTTTGAGAGCAAGTATCTTTTTTCAGTGGTATAATAGGTACAGTCAAGATCCGATCTTTCACCGTGAAACTGATGATTCATTGCTACGATAATTTGCAATAGATACAAGAAACGATCCTAATCGCCGACGGCATTACGAAATTCTGCAACATGATTTACGACCCACGAAATATATGTTTTTTCCATTCATATCCTGATTGTCTGAAGCTTTTAGCGATCATAGAACACTGTTGCTTTCATTTATCTCGATACAGATTTACACAATGACATTTCAGTCTTTCCGATTTCAAATAGTCACATTGAAACCCTATTAGGATTTTGAATAAAGTACAAATAAAATCCATATAAGGACAGAACTACAATCACTGTTAGAAATTTATGTATCTTTTTTTACAAAACTTGCTCACATGCTTCGCAAAATGATAATAAATTTCGGAAATTTATGATCAAGATAGTAAAATTAAATTCCAAAGTTCTTATTTTATTTTAGCATTATGTTTTATTTTATTTTTTTGTAATATTTTTTTAAATATTTTGTTTTTTATTTATATTTTATTTTTGAAATATTTTTTTAATATTTTGTTTTTTGTTTATATTTTATTTTTTTAAATATTTTTACTTTATAATTATGAAACTTTTCCTTTTCGAGACGAAAAAAAAGTCTGCCTTCAAACTTGACAGTCGAAAAACCAGCTGAATTTGGGACGGGGTTTTCTGCAATCTTCCTCTCCCCTGGCCAAACTTAGAGGAAATACTTTTAACAAGGTCGGATGCAGCCACAGCTTATCATTGCATGTGATTACATTCATACAGTGATTCTAACCCGATCTTTTTAAAAGAAACAATTTCACAAGCATACCCAGTTCCAAGAAAGATTTAAAATTTTTCAAGTTTACAAAATTTTACAAAAAATTCGCATAAGTTAAAGAGATATTGAGAAGCTTTGACAAGATATAAAAACAATTTTATTTGAAACAAAAAGTGGATTTTGGAAGATTTCTAACAAAACATTTTTATACGCTTTCTAGGAATTATGACAGGTTTCAAAAGATAAAAAAATTTCTTCAGATTAATCGGAAAATTTTTCATGATTTTTTATTTCACAACATTTATCTTAAGAGAATATTTAAAAATATTCCAAAAGATTTTCAAAATAATCAAAAAAAAAATTTGGAAGACTTATAAAGGCTTTTTTTAATTTGCAGGAATTTTTTCAAAATTTTAGGAAAAATTAAAATTATTTGAAAGGATATTCAGAAGTTTTAAAAATGTATTGACAACTCATGACAAAATAAATATTTTTAAATATTTGGAAATAACATTTTTATGTTTTTAAATATTTTGAAAGGTTTGAAGATAATATTTTCTGTAATACGCCTGAGAATTTTTAAAGTGATTCTTTATTTAAACAAATTAATTCTAGGATAAAATAAAAAAATATTATAAAACATTGCAAAGGATTTTCAAAAATGAATCCGAAAAATTGAGAAATTTTTTTTGGAATAATTGTAGTTAGTTTAAAAGAAATTCAGGAATTTTTGGAACTTTTCCAGAATTTTTATTTCTCTAAAATCCTGTTGAGTAAACAAAAATTTCCTAGATACTTTAAAGCATATCTGAAATTTTCAAACGTTTTTTTTTAATTTTCTGGAGACCCCTAGTAAAATCGTATTTACATAACTTTGAAGCAATACACAACAAAATTTAGAAGATACTCAACATTTTTATTTTTTATTTAAGAATTGTTTTTTCCTTAAAATTATAGAATGACTAAAATTGTGTTTCATTCTGAACTGAAAAATCTTTTTTGTATGAAAATTCAACAATTTTGTTTAAAACTCGTCTTTTTGGTTGGAAATTTCATTTTTTTAAATTAAAACTACAAGTGTTTGGTATAAAATTAAAAATATTTTTTAGTATAATTATAAAATATTATATTTCTCGTTAAGAATTCCATTTTGTTAAAAAATTTTCTTTTTAAAAGGAAATTCTAGGTTGAAAATTCAACTTTTTGGTTTAGAATAATACTAATTGTACCAAATTTAAACTACTTTGTTAAAAAATAATTTTTGGTCGAAGTTTTTTTTTCACTTTTCAATTGAAAATTCGTATTTTTTATAAGAAATTAATTTTCTTGATAGAAAATTCGGGTACTTAGTTAAAAATTAAATTATTTGTTTGAAAATTAAATAAAATTATTAAAGAATATTAAACAATTATAAATATTAAATTAAAAATCCACAAAACTAAAATAGGGGACCTTAAAAATCTAAATAAGGAATGGGAGTCAAAAATTAATTTTTTTGCTGGAAAATCCATATTTTCTTGTTAAAAAATTAATCGATTTCGTAGAAAACTCGTCTCTTTTGAAAAACATTTTATGTTTTTTTATTACATTTTCTACCAAAGAGATGAATATTAATATAAAATTATGAATTCTTATAAAATTAATTTCCAACAAAACAGTTAAAATTAGAAGATGATTTTTCAACCCAGAAGATTAATTTTCTACAAATGGAACAAATAAATTTCCAAACAACATCTTATTCTTCAAAAAATTTGAATTTTTAAAAAAATATCTAAACTTTCGAAAAAGCAGTTAAATTTTCTAATAAAAATTGATTTTGAACCAAATAGTTAAATTTTGAACTAAAAAGATGAAATATGATTTTTGTAACAAATAATTTCTTTTTGTACGAAAACTTAATTTTCATATAAATAGTTTAATTTCTTTAATTTAGAAACATAAGTTTACATTTTTAGTTAAAAAAGCTGAATTTTTAACCAAGAAGATTAATTTTTGGGCAAAAGAAAAGAAGAATTTTTAAGTAAAATGATGAATCTTAAAAAAAATTTCAACAAAAGACCAATCCAAGAGGTGATATTTTACCAAGAAAAATTAATTTTCGAGAAATGGAATAATTTAGTTTTTAACCAAGGAGGTTAATTCCCAAAATATAGGAATTTTTAACTTATAAGTCAACTTAAAAAAATAATTTTAATTTCAAAAATTTAGATGAATTTTCAACGAAATAATTCAAGTTTCAACCAAAAAGAATAATTTTCTTCCAAAAAAGAGGAATTTGTGTAAAAATACATTAATTTTCAACTAAAATTATGAATCTTAAAAAAATAAATTTTCAGCAAAAGAGTTCAACCCAAAAGATGATTTTTCAATCCGGAAGATTAATTTTCTAAAGAAAAAATATTTAGATTTTCAGCCAAAAGGGTAATTAAAAAAATATGAATTCTTAAGAAACTAGTTTAACTTTCAATCCATTTGTAGAATTTAGAACTAAAAAACATAAGTTTTGAACTAAATAGTTGAATTTCAAAAAAAAAATCGCAACCCAATAGTGAAATTTTCAAACAAAAAATTGGATTTTTTTAAATTTCAGAAGACGTAATAATTGTTATCTAATTTATTAATTTTTAGCTTGCCCCCCCCCCCCTCTTAACTTGGTAACACAGTGAAAAGATGACACCGTATTGAAATGCTATTGGTACATTTTTATACTCAGCTAATTTTAGAAAGAATACTGTCACATTTTTTCCTTTAAATTAAATCAAGAAAAATGTTATTACTTACCTAGGAATCGAAGGTGTCGATCCCAAGGTCACAATATAATTAGATGCGGGAGGATTTTCAATGTAAGTGGTTTTAGGTGTGATGTAGGCGGCAAAAGGATTCGCTGGTGAGGAATGATCAAAAAATGTCGTGTAACCATAATTTGTTGCTGCCGCTTGGAGATCCCTTTTGATAGCTGAAAAATATTTAAATAAAAAATGTTTAATATTTAATTACGTTGACTGGATTTACCTGGGCTCTCAATTTTAATTATTTTTCCTGCAGCTCGGCTCTCACATACGGATAATCCCGCTTAAACCAGCGACAATCATGCGCGCGCACGTTGGACACGCTCGTTGCCTAGCAACCCCTACTATTCCGAGTCTATGGTTCTTCGCATGTGAGAGCCGAGCTGCGCTAGTCAGAAAACTTCACAGTGCTGTCGTCTGCTCCGTCTTTACCAATGTTACTAATTCTATTAAATTTATAATTAAATTAAAATTAAATTAGTTCTAATAAATCGGAATTTTTTCTGTATTTCTATTGACTTCCATAAAATTGGACTGAGTTTTCACGAATTTAAGAAAATGAGAAGAATTCGGTCAAATTTATGATAAATTGTAAGAGAAATTAAAGCGAACTTAAAACAATTTAAAATCAGTAAAAAATCTTTTTAAAACCCCTTAGAATCTTTTAAAATACCCTAAAATATTCTAAACCCTTTAAAATCTATTTAGATTATTAGAATAAATTAAAAATTTCTTTGAATGATTTCAAAATTCCCTAAAATTATACAGGTCCTTTGAAATTTTTTTAAATGCTCTAAAAAATCCTTTTTAAATCCTTCAACATTTTTTTAATCTCTTCAAAATGCCTTGGAATCTTTTAAAATAACCTAAAATATTTCAGATCTTTTGAAATCAATTTAAAGTACTAAAATAAATATTGAAAATTTCTTGGAATCTTGAAAAATACCCTGTAATATTTTTAATCAGTTAAAATAATTTAAAATCCCTCCAATTATTTTGAAGAATGTGAAAATTATTTAGAATTCTTGAAAAATGCCAAAAAATTTGTTTTTTTTGTTGGGTTCATTTCAAATGATTAAAATCTGTTTAAAATACCTTGGGATATTTGAAAACATGTGAAATCTTTTGAATCTATTGAAAATGTTTGTGATCTTGTAAAATACCGCAAAATATTTTAAAACCTTTGAAATTCCTGCAAATTATAAAAATCGATCAAAAATTCCTTGGAATATTTTTAAGTTCCCTCAGACTTTTCAAAATCTTTGAAATCTTTAAAATATTTTTAAATCTCTTTAAATTTTGTGAGGCTCTCAAATATACTCTTTTAGAATACCCTAAAATATTTTAGATTCTTCGAAATCTCATTCAATTACAAAATAAATATTAAAAAGTCCTTAAAATCTTTTAAAATACCCTCCAATATTTCAAAGAAATTAAAAGCTTTTAAAATCACTTAGAATTTGTTTTTGATCCTGAAAATTTCTTCAAATTTTTATATATACCCTAAAATATTTTTAATTTTTGGAAGTCTCTTGAAATTATTTAAACTAATTGAACACTTCATTGGTCCTTTTAAGTATAATTAAATCCTTGAAATTCTTTTAAAATTCCGGAAATACCTTGAAGTAATTTAAACTATTTTCAAATCTATGGAATCCTTCAATTTTTGTGAATAAATTCTTTGAAAATACATGAAAATATGATAAAATCGAGTGAAATTAAGCGAAATCTGATATTTCATGAAATCCTGAAAATTTACTAAAATACGTTGCGAGCTTTTGAAAACCCAGCAAAATAATTGAAATCCTCGGAAATATGATGAAATCCTTTGGTATTTTTAAAATATCTTAATATATTTCTAATATTCTGCGATATTTTGAAATCTTTTGAAATCCCTTGAAAAATTCAAAATTCAAAATTATTGGACTCTATTGAAAATTCTTCGGAATCTTTTAAAATACAAAACAATATTTCAAATCCTCACAAATATTTTGAAGTCCCATGAAACTTGTAAAAGCTCTTGAAAATTGTTTGTAATTGTTCAAAATACCCAACATTTTTTAAATATTTTAGAATGGCTTTAAATTATTGAAACCTATTAAAAATTCCTTGAAATATTTTTAAATACAATGAAAGATTTCAAATCCTTTCAAATCTTTCGAAATTCCCTGAAAGTTCTTTCAGCTCTTGAAAATTCCTTGAAATTTTTTTAAATGCTCTGAAATATTTTCAGTCTTTTTAAATCTCTTTGAAATATTAAAATCTATTCAAAAATCCTTATTATTTAATTAAAATACATAAACGCCATGAAGGCCAAAGGCTAAGCAATAATAAGAATTGAGTGGAACAAAACCTTTTTTTCTTAAGTTTCAAAAAAATAATTTTTTTCTAAAGCGTATTTTGAATTCTAGATTTAATTTTCAAAAAATATTAAATAAAATAATTAAAGCGACCATTTTCTTCAGCGATGTTACTGTTTAATTTTGAAAAATGTAATACCCAGTCCATTAGTATTATTGCCCTCAGCATGTGGCCATCTTATCAGTTGACGTCATATAGTGAAATTCTTACTAGCCAATCAATGAGCTTGCCGAAAAGTGCCGCGAACGGGATCAATATTCAAACTTTATTTATAAAAAAACACATGTTTCTTGATAAAAAGGACACGTTTCTTGATAAAATATCGTTCCTTCTTCGAAAATGCTAATGAGTTTCAAAAGAATAAAAATAGCTTTTCATCTCATTCCATGCAGCACCGAACAATCTATACGTTATACAGAATAGACTTTTTAAGTAAGAAATCTCGCGCGATCCGTCTCTCGTTCTGAGAAATGACAAGTGGAAACAAAAGGTTCAATTTAATGTCACGTACATTAATCGTGACCAGAAAAAGCCTTGCCTGAATTCTCAACAACAAAAAAAAAACGAAGTCGATCGTAAAGTCAGATTCACACTATCTCTAACGTATGTGCTCTTAAGAGTGATTTCAACTTGGCATTAGTAAATAAATGGCATTTAATTGGTTTTGCATAAATCCGTCGTGCAGAGGATCGTATCCGGTACATTCACGTATCATGTACATTCACATGGCGTAAATGTAGGAACGGCACATTAAGCCGTGAAGGTCCTTTCACCCACGGTGGCCGCAAAACTCATTTTCGAAATTCCCTCACTTCTCGAAAAAAAAACTTCTCTCGGAAAAACCGGGAAATGACCGTGAATTAATTTTTGAACGGGGATTTTTCAAATTTTTAGAAAAAAAATCCTTTCCGAGTTTGATTTTAACCGTTTTTTTTTTAATAATTAATTTAATTGTGATCTTTTTTAATTATGATAGAATTTAGTTTAGAATGCATAATTCGAAACTCTTTCAGTTTAAAAATTTTCCATTTTAGATACCAACAGTGAATATTAATTAATTAATGATTATGAATTGTACTTTAAGGTTTGACAAGTAAATAATAATTTATGGTACAAGACGATTCGGAATCATTTCAAAATTTGAGAATGTCCAAATTTTAAAGTTACAAATTAAATTGTTTCAATTTGAACGTCTTATTAGTTTAAACAATGTAAACGCCTTATTGAAAATTTAGAATCTATTTTTATTTTGAAAATAAGTTCAAAATGATATATTTATAATTCAAGGCTTTTATAAAAAATTTCAAATATAATTTCACTGTAAAATATTAAATTTTTAAACCATGTCATTTGTAAATATTTATAATATATTGAAGAGATATTTGGAATATTTAGAAAACTTCAAAATTAATTAAAAATTTGAAATGGTTTGAAATAATATAACCGAAGTGTTTACGTACTAATTTTAAGAGAATATTTAAAAAGATTTATAACAATTTACCAAATTTTGAAAAATGAATGTGGAAGTCCTTAAGAAAATTTCTTTAATTTAGCGAAACTAAAGGAAAAAATGTAAAAAAAGGATGTAGATGTTTCAAGATTTTGAAATAAAATATCGAAGCATTTTAATGATTTTTAAAACTGTTTAAAATAAAATAATTTTTTAATTTAAAAAAAAATCGGAGCTTGTACTGGAAATATTCGAAAAGGAACAAAATTCTGAAATGGAACAGGAACTTTTGCTGCAGAATTCTAATTCTGAGTTAAAGCAGGGCATTTTTTAATTTTAACCAATTCTGAATTGAAACTGGTATTTTTCCAAAAGATTTATAATTTGTCTTGGAACAGGGAATTAAATTTTTTTAAATAAATTTCGAGCTGGAGCAGGGAATTTTTTTATATATAATAAACTCTAAGTTAAAACGGGATATTTTCGAGGAAAAAAATTATGATTTGAAACAGGGGATTTTAGACAAACATTCTAATTTTTAGTTGAAAACGAGGATTTTAAAAAATAATTAAAATTCTTCATTTGAACAGGGATTTTTGCAACAGAACTATAATTATAATTCCTCAACCAAAAAATGTAAATTTTTAAAGAAATATTTAGTTGAATTTTCAACCCAAAAGACGAATTTTCTGTAAAAAAAGACTCATTTTCGACAGAATATATGAATTTTCGTCTAAAAAATATCAATTTCCATACAAAATTAGAATAGTTAAAATTTTAGAAAAATATATTTTTACAACAAAAATAAAAAACAACGAATAGCAAACAAATAGTTTCAAAAAATAGAAGAATTAAATTTTTTGTTAAAACAATAAATTCTCAAGCAAAAAATTAATTCTCAACAAAATTATTTTATTATAAACTCAAAAGATTATATTTAAAATAAACAAAGATAAATTTACAAACAAAAATTAGAATAGTTGAATTTGCAGTTCGACAAATAAATAAAAAAAAATATCTTTCAGCTAAATTAATTAATTTTCAGCCAAAGAAATTAATTTTTAATTATAGTGATGAATTCTCAACAAAAATATTAATTTTTCACGAAATAGTCGAATTTTCAAATACGAATTTTCTATATATATATAAAAAAATTGTACTAAAATTTTTTTTCAACTGAATAAATAAATTCTTAGCAAAAAATGGAATAGTTAAATTTTCTAAAAAACAGAACATTTTTTAACGAAAAAGTTTAAATTTCTATCGAAAAAAGCAAATTTTCCACAAAAATTGGAATAATTAATATCAATTTTCAACTAAAATTGGAATAATTAAAATCAATTTTCAACTAAAATGATGATTTTTAGTGAAAGAGATCCATTTTCTACCAAAATATACAAATTTTTAACGGAGTATATGGATTTGCAACTAAATATTTGAATTTCCAAAGGATTTTCAACCAAAAAGAAGAAATTTTTCACCAAGAAGCTTAAATATTAACAAAAAAATTCGAATTTTCAATATGATACAGGAATTTTAAACCAAATGTTTGAATATTCTACTGAAGAAGATAAATTTCAAACCAAACCTGAACGATTAAAATTTTTAGTTAAAACAATTAATTTTCAAATATAAAACATAATTTTCAACAAAATAATTAAATTTTTAACAAAAAAATGTTTATCGACTAAAATGATGAATCGCCAACCAAATAAATAAATTTTTAATAAAGTAGTTCCATTTCAAACTGAGTAGTTGAATTTTTAACCAAAAAGGATTTTAATTTTATACCAAAGAAAGTTTAATTCAATCAAAAAAGTAATTATGATATATATTTATTTGTAAAATTTCAAGTTTAAAAAAATTGAACTAAAATTATAAGCTCTAAACAAATTTAATTAATTTTCATGACTTCAATTAGAATTTGTTTTTCGCCATAACATACATCGGAACGTAGGAAATAAATTTTAAAAATAATTTGCAACTTGCTTTTTATCCATTTTACATTGATTTTTTCTCGCCTATAGTCCCTGGTTAAATTTTAAATGATTTCTTTATTTGAAAAAAAAGAATTCCGAAACAAATTAAATAAGAATTAGGAAATTACAAAAAATTCTATTATGCTTAGTAAATATTTATAAGTATTCAAACAATTCAAAGTTAATTTGAAGCTTGTCATAAAATTAATGTTTTTTACATGTCGATTGTTAACGATTTTGAAAAAAGAAACTGAATTAAAATTACGAAAGGTTTCAAGAGAATGAAAAATTTTTCTTGAGATTCCCACATACGTGTTTAATGATTTTTTATTTTGAAAAAACTATCTTTAGGATAATTTTCTAAAACATTTCAAAGTATTTTTAAAAATTGTTTAAAAAGAATCTTAATAATTTTAAGGCAAAATTTGTTGTCTTTCAAAAATATTAAGACAAATTCAAAAAATTTTAAAAGACATTTAGAAGGTTTAGAAGTTGTGCAAATATTCTAGAAATATTGTTCATTTGAAATAGACAAAATTTTGTAGAAAAATGTGGATTTTTTACAATTTTGTAAAAAAGAAACTTTTTATTAATTTAAAAAGGTTTACAAAATTTTCAAGTTTAAAAAAATGAAATAAAATTATACATTGTAAACAAATTTGATTAATTTTAATAAATCCAGTAGAAAATTTGCTTTTCGGCATAACTATTTTCATAGATTTTAGCTAAAGATTTAAGACAAAAGGGAAATTTTCATTATACCTGTTTTCAAATTGAGCATGAACTAAATTTATTTTAAGCTAAAATATAAGCCTTTCTTAAAAATGATTTATAAAATCGAGAAAATATTGTATTGTTTATTATAACAATTTTTGGAAAAGAACTCGAGGTGAAATTTTGAATTAAATATTTCACTATTTTCATTGTTTATTGAGGTAGGGCTTTTTTATATTCCTTAAAAGATTATCTGCAAATCATAGTGGTAAGTTTTTTTAAACATTAATTCAGGGATTATAAAATCGTTATTTTTGTAAACAATAGCATTTTAATTCAATAAGAATTGCAACTTTTTCCCACAGAGAAAAATGAAATTATTAAACTATAAATAGTTATTGTCAAATAAAGAAAACCCGAAATATTTGTTTTTTAATTTCACCTGGAGTTTGTTTCCAAAATTAGTTATAATTAACATTAGCATATTTCTCTCCATTTTATAAAACATTTTTGACAAGGTTCATTTTTTAAACTTAAAATAAAATATGATAATAACAAATAATAATAAATAAGGAAGCACATTTTGTTTATTAAAACACATAATTTTGTTATTAAAATATTTTAAAATCTGAAATGAATTTAAATACAAAATTAAATAAATATTATATTATATAATATAATAAAAAATATTATAAAATTTAGAGTCTTTTCTTTTCGCATCATTAAAAATTACACAAATAATTACATGTATAATTTTATTGCGTATGAATAATGATTTGATGTGGTTAGTAGAAATGCATTTGGATTTATGTCTAAAAGTAATGAATTTTTCAATTTTCACGAATTATTTTTAATTTAAAAGATAATAAAATATTTTAAGTTTATTATCTTTGACCCAGAACTAACAGAAAATAATTTTTATTTGAAAAACTTTTTTTTTAACACTTTCCCTTGCAAGATTTTAGTTCTAGGCCAACTGCATAACTGGCGCCGCCACACGGCGATCGTCAACTCTCATGACAAATATTTTCCACATTCCTCCAAAAAAGTGACATGGGTAGAGTTCCTAAATTCTCGAGAATTTAAGTTGAGGTTATATAACCGAGAATATGACAGAATTTAAGAGAATTTTAAAGAATTTATGATTTTTAACAATATTTTTATTTTTAATGTTGTTTCAGCGGTTGAGTATAAATTATTTTCTAGCTTAGGCATATTCCGGAATTTAAAATATGCAAAATAGTAGCTTATTAATTAATTAACACATGTTGGACTGAAACTCTAACCTCCAAATTCAATTGCCTCACATTACTTAATAAATACTAGCACTAAATAATAAAATTATGAAATTCCAAGCACTACTTTTTTTTTAATAGTCTGCTTTATAAAGTATACCATTTTTCATCGTGGTAGTTGTTTCCTAAAATGTTATTTTAATCGTAGCTTTACGCTCAAAAGTTTATTTTATTTTTATATTATTTTTAAAACAAATTTATAATTTTTAATTTTAAAATTTATTTTGTTTATAACAACTAAAAACTGTTACAAGTTTAGCAGGTTAAGCGTTAAATGCCGACATAACCTATAATAAGAAATCGGATTCATCTGGCACGATTAATAGCAATACTTTTCTTGGAAAATTGTTTTTCATTACAAATACTGAACCGGATGCTTATTATGTACTTACAATATTTTTTGAATATTAAAAAAGCGTTTAAAGTTAACGAAAAATGCAATTTTCTATCAATTAAAATAAATTCTAAAATTCTCATAAATTCTCAGAGAATTTATTTCTCGGTTATATTCTCGGTAATATTATCATTCTTGTTACCGTTCTGAAAGTAATATAACCGCGTATAACCGGCTCAGAGCTCTAAGCATGGGGCTGCTTTCTGAGCAGTGCTTCTAAATTTTGGAATATTTTCGTATTGCGCATGCGTCGCGTCAACAACTGGATTAGTGACCGTTGGTGCGCTTATTTCAAATGACTAATTTTCTTCTGTTTTTGTCCATAATAGTTTACAACAAATAATAATTGTAAAGTGCATACATATACTGAAAATGATTTTAAATTCATATTTGTAATGAAAAAAGTATTGCTTTCTTTAAATTTAAATCGTTTATTTATTTTTGAAGAATTTAAATGAAATATCCATTTTACGTGTCATTTTATAATTCTATTTTGTGATCAAAGAACTAGTTTTTAATAATAATTACAAAAAATAGTAGATTCTCTCGAAATTGGATCTGAGAGTTTTTGAGCACGTGTGACGCGCGTGTGCTCTACTTATGTGCCAGAAGAGTGTAGCCTTCCGCGGTCAGTGAGTGTGCGCGGGCACTCTGTGAAAAGTGCCCACTATGGCAAACAATACCAACAGCAATAAGATAGGTGAACGCCCTTGGCGTAGTTGCGGAGGCACGATTGCAAATAATCTGCAGAAGAAGTCGTTTCTTCCGAACCCGGAACCCGGGCAAAGTCATCGACACCAACTCCATTTAAATAAATAAGACATTATAATTATCTTGCAAAATAACAATGATATTTTGAGCAAGAATATCAAAGATGAGATTATTAATTAGATTGAAGGTCATCTCATGTACCACTTAGGGACTGTGCTTAAATTACGTAACTGCTCAATGGGGGGGGAGG
>JAWWLR010000127.1:43442559-43452770 GCA_035041075.1 Acraspis erinacei
TTCTTTCATTTAAATAAATATTCCCCTACAACCATCATAGTTATAAGTACATATTAAAAAAAAATTCAGACCGTTACTGTAGTCAGAAATGACGCCGGAAACGATGCCGGAAACGAAGCCGGAAACAACGTCGGATCCAATCCCAAAAATTCCGATTTTGTTTCCGACGTCGGTTACGTTGTCATTTCCGACGTCGGTTACGTTGTCATTTCCGGCGTCCTCTCTCATGCCATTTCCTGCGTCGTTTCTGGTGCAGCTTTCGATGTCATTTCCGAAATCAGATTTTTCGATAGGGACGTCTTAATATTTAATTTTCGAATCTTGAAAAAGCGCGCCGGGCGATATTAGCGCTAACATGATGGTAACAAAATTTAGCTCTTTAAATGACGTTGTAAATGTGGTAAGACGCAAGGGAACTCCTCAAGGAAGTAAGAATAATTTTGAATTCCGGCGTGATATTAGTTCTTAAGTTAGAGAATATCAGAATGCCATTACTCAAGACAAAAAGTGAAAGAGTTATTTTAATTTCTATCCTGTGTTGAGGAAATGAGTGTCATAAAATCATATATGGAACGAATACCGACAGCCTTTTCCTAAACATTAAAAAAACAGTCAAAATACTCTAAAAACAAGTGTACTTCTAGAAATATTTTGTATTTTATTAGAAAGTAATATTTATTCTACACAATTATTATAATTTAAGAAACTAGGGCATTCCTGTAAAAAATTGGGAAGGCCCTGAAAAGTTTTCCTTAAGTAATCATCTGCAAAAGTAATAAAATCTAAGTGTGGCCCATTTCAGGTCATCCGACAAGGGCCACACCAGAAGTAGGGCAAACTAGTCAGAAACCTACTATGCACACTTGCAAATTCCTGCACGGGGTTGAGCGTATAATTTATAAGTATTTTTAATTCAAAACAAAACAAAATTCAAAACTTGACTCAATGGGACGAAATCAAATTAAAAAATTCTAAGAAAACTTTTAGAACTCAATTGTTATTTTTTTCTCATTTCCTAACTAAAAAAGTGGTTTAACAATATATCTCGAAATCACAGTTTTTAAAAACCTAACCAGCTTTACAGTACTTGAGGTTGTTTTATATCTTAAATTAAAAAATTTTTAAATGCAATTGACAAATAAGCCCTCTTTAAAAAAATCATAAAAAGCATTAGGAAATATATTTAATAAATTGTTCAAAATATTATACATGTTTTATGTTAGTGTATTTTGTCGGAATTAAATTTTCTTTAAAAAAGATTTCATATAAAATTATAAGGTTTCGAAGAAGTTGAGGAATTTTGTTTAAAATTTTAGGTACTTCTAGTTCTTCTTTCAACGAAAATTTGCAATTTTAAACAAACCTAATCATCAAGGCTCTTAATTTTCAACGATTTTAGGGTTTTACTTTGGAAAAGGGTATTTTTTTTAAATTATTAAATTTCAAAGATATATATTTTTCAAATATTTACCTTTTTCGATATAGTTAGCGTTTTTACCAGAAATTGGAATTTATAAACAAAAGTCATTAGATTTGAAAGATTAGTAGTTTATTAAAAATTTTAAATTGTATTTGCGTTTTACATTGGAAATTGATTTTGCTTTTAAAGATTTGGTTTATATGGAGATTTATAATTTTCTACCATTTCTTGTTATTGTTCATTGTCTAAAATTAATGTTGTAGATGAAAAATAATTAAAAATAAAGATTATTTACACAATATTTGAACTATAATATAATAGAATAGCGTTTTTCACTAAAATATTTGATTAAAATTCTTGTTTAAACAAAATTTTCTACACCATAAACTTTATATTTTAAAACTTTATTTGAATTTAAATGATTGTTTAATAAAGGTAAATAATTCTGCTTATAAAATTTGACTATCATAATATAATTTGTAAACTTTCTTACATTTTAAAAGAAATAAGAAAAATTAAATTATGGGCAGAAAATCATTTGGAAGAATTTGAAAAAATAGAATCTTTTTAATAATTGTGAAAGATTTTAAAAGATAAACCTTTATTTTAAGATTTCCGGGAAAATTTTTAATAGTTCGGTCTTTATTAAAAAAAAATAATTTTAAGTTTTGAAGTTTTCAAAATATATACAAATAGTATATGGCAGACTTTGAGACAATTTTTTTCATTTCTGAGAATTTAAAAAAGTATTAGGTAAACTGAATTTTGCAAGTTGTCAAACGAATTAAAAACATGTTCTTAAGATTCATATGACAATTTTAACTGATTGTTTATTAATAAATTCTAAGAGAATCAGATTAAAAATTATTTTAAATTATTTCCAAAAGTTTTAAAAAAAGTGTAAAAGTTTTAAAATCAAATTTCTGCAATTTTCCCACTGTACCTAATTTTAGAAAAAATTCCAGTAATTTAAGGAAATAGTCAGAAGTTTTGAAAGTATTTAAAAATATTTGAAACCTGTAAAGATTTTTTGGGAATTTTTTAAGGTTGCAGAAAAATGAGAAAAATTCTTTAGGTTCCTAAAAAAATCAAAATGACTTTTTATTTTGAAAAATAAATTCTAAGAAATTATTTAAAAAGATTTAAAAAGATTTCTGAAATTCTCAAAGAAAAATTTAAAAGATTTTAAGGCAATTTTTTGAATTTTGCAGAATTAAAAAAAAAATTGGGTAATTTTTGAAGATTAAAATGTTTAGAAGGTCTAAAAGGATGAAAGAAATTTCTCAAACGATTTTAAAGCAAAATGTTTGAATTTCGTAAGACTAAAAAGTAAAAGAAAATTCAATAAATTAAAAAAAATATCAAAAGAATGCAGGAAATTCAAAAAGAATTTTAAATTGTGAAAGATTTTCAGAAATTTTAATTTTTGAACCTTAAAGAAACTTCAGAAGCTTTAAAAGAATTGCAAAAGGTTTAAAGAAAATAACTATATTTTCTTAAAATGTCTTTAAAAATTAAGGCAGTTTTTTTACATTTTGAATGATTTTTCAAAATCTTACGATAAATACGAGTTAGTTAAAAATATTTTCAGGAATTTAAGATGTCTTAACTAGATTATAAATATTTTAAAACTTGGAAACAATTCCGAAAATTCCGAAAATTGTTTTGATATTTCTCATATATTCAAAGATTGCGAAATGTCAAAAAATAAATAGTTATTTGCAATTTTTATTTGTATTCTTTAGTTTATTGAAAAAAAGTTTTAGATTGTTGAATTTTAATTATTGCTTACAATACGTAACTTCAATATTTGTATGAGAAGACAAAATATTTAAAAGGCATTCAGTGTTATATCAAAATATTTTTTTATTTATTTGTAGACAATACTTTATCTTAAAAAAAACTTTTTTTTTTTATTTCGCAAATGTCTATTCTGTTTTTAATTATAATAAAAAAAAGCTTTTTAATTTGAAGATGTAAAACAACATCAAGAAATGAAAAACCAAACAGGTTTTCAAAAGCGTTACACCATTTGTTCATTAGGTAATTCAAGTTTACATTAATAAATTGTATCTATAGTTTGTAATTTAAATGAGATAAGTAGGGTGGCAGTATATAAATATTCTTATAAAAAATGCAAGAAAGTCGACGTTTATTTAACTCGATTTTAATTGCAGTTTCTTAGCACTAAATACTCAGTATGAAGAAATATTAAACGAGGATTTTAATCTCTAAATGTTACGGTTTTGAACTCTGGTTCGCAGTTAAAAAAAATTTAAGTAATACTAAATTCCTCCTAGTTAAACTAATCTTTGACAATCTAAAAGACATACTTGCATTTTATGTACAGCCTTTGTTCTAAAAACTCAGTGTTCTTGGTTAGTATTGCAAAATTATTAATTGCGAGTACATTCCAAATGGCACGAGTGCATAAACTACTTAAGTCAATTTATAAACATGTTATTAACATTTAAAAGTAATGTTATGAGTCTCATTTTTTTTAAATAAAATTACTATCTCGAAAGAACAAGAAAAAACTAAAACCTGAGAATATTTTAAGTAATTGTAATATTTCCAGTGGATTAGTCCAAGCCTGGTGGGACTTAATTGACAAAAAAAAAATTCAGTGCAAAGAAAAAGATGAATTTTTAATCCAATTGATTTAACCCTTTGAAAAAATTAATTTTTGATCACGAAGATGAATTTTGATAAAATTTATGAATTTTTTCTACAAAAAAAAATGAATTTTTAATCCACTGGTTGAACTTCTAACCAAAAAGATACATTTTCAACCAAAAATATGAATCTTTAACCATGAGGATTGATTTTATTCAACAAAAAAAACTTTTGACAAAATAGATTAATTCTTAATCCAATAGTTTTTTTTAATTAAATCTTCGACTAAAAAATAAAATTTTTAAACCAAAAATCGAATAGACTAAGAATATGAATTTTATTCAAAACAGACGAATTTTCAATTAAAAAGATGAATTTTCAACCGAGAACATTAATTTTTTACAAAATAATGAATTTTAAACCAAAATAATTCATTTTGAACTAAAAAGTTAAAATTTTAATCAAAAAGATGAATTTTTAGCCAAGAAGATTAATTTTCTACCAATAAAAGATGAATTTTCTACCACGAAGATTAATTTTCAGCAACAAAATTCACTTTTGACAAATTATATTAATTTTCAATCAAATAGTTAAATTTTCAACTAAAAAATATAATTTTTATAGAAAAAATGGAATAGGCTAATAAAATTAATTTTCTACCAAAAAAAGACGAACTTTGAACCAAAAAGATGAATTTTCAACCACGAGGATTGATTTTCTACAAAATAAATTAATTTTTAATAAATAATTGAATTTTAAATTAAAAGGAGAATAATTTTGAACCAACAAACAAAAAATTATCCAGAAAATAGTTCAGATTTTGAACAAACCAAAAAAATAATTTTTAATTAAAAAATGATTTTTTGAAGAAATAGTTGACTTTTTATACAGATAAATATATTTTTTATCAAGAGCATTAATATTTACCAAAAAAGAAGCATTTTCAAATAAAAATGTATATGAATGTTCAAAAAAAAATATTTGAATTTTCAGAATGTAAATTTTAAATGAAATATGCAATAGGTAAACATTTTGTTATAAAAATGTTTTCAAACAAACAAGGCTAATTTTCCACAACAAAAATCAGTTGTCAATCAAAGAAATACATTTTAAACAAAAATTAATAATATTTCACCCAAGAAAATTAATTTTCAACCACGAGCATTAATTTTTAGGAAAAAAATAACTTCAAACAAAATACACCAATTTTTAATAAAATTTTTGAATTTTCAACTATAAAAGATTCATTTTCAACCAAATATCGAATAATTAAATTGACATTAAAAAAATATTCAATAAAATAAAGAACCGGGTTTTAAACAAATATTGTAACCAAGAAGATTAATTTTGTATAAAAAAACAATAATTTTAACAAAATACATGAATGTTAAGCTAAAAAAAGACAAATTTGGAACTAAAAATGGAACGGGTAAATTTTCAGTTGAAAAAATTAATTTTTAACGCAAAAAATAAATTTTTAACAAAATAGTTAAATCTTGAACCTACTAGATTAATTTTCTTCTTAAAAAGACTGATTTTTATTTAAATTCCTGAATTTTAAACTAAAAAAGTAACTTTTAAACAAAAAATGGAATAATTTTTTAAAAATACTTCTATTTTCATATATTTCATACGGGTTTCATATATTTATATTTTATGTTATCTTCTTCCTTACATGTTGACCGATTGGTACACATTTTTTTTAAGCTGAGAAAATTTCAAAGAAAGTTGTTCAGACTGATTTTTTTAATTTAATTTTTTTAAATAAACAAATATAAG
This sequence comes from Acraspis erinacei, assembly GCA_035041075.1. Taxonomy (NCBI): domain Eukaryota; kingdom Metazoa; phylum Arthropoda; class Insecta; order Hymenoptera; family Cynipidae; genus Acraspis; species Acraspis erinacei. The sequence goes on from JAWWLR010000127.1 coordinate 43,448,375, forward strand.
AAAAAAATGACAATTTTTTATATTTGACGTTTCCGGTGCTCATCAATAATAGGAAAATTGTTCGAATGGCTCACGTTTCTTAGATTTAAATTAGATAAAGATATAACATTAACAATTAATCGATTTATTTTATGCATTTTTGAAATTTAAATAAATAATGCGTTGTTCGGGCATTTTGTTACCAAAATTTTTTTTCTCAATAGATGATCACTTAGTGCATTTTTTTATTAAATGTTGCTTATAAATATCATAAAATTTATAAACGACATCTGAATGTTGCTGAAATTATGAGCCAAATAATAAAATTCTCTAGCCAAAATACGATTTTTTCGAAGAAAATTAAATTTCTAAAAAAATAGATAATTTTCAACGAAGAAAGATAAATTTTTAACCAAGAAGAACGATTTTTATACCATAAAAGATGAATTTGCAATCGAAAAGGATGAATTTCTAACAATATAGTTGAATTTTCGGGAAAAGAATTATGACTAAGAGAACTGTTAAATTTTCAAAAAAAATAATCGATTTTTAACAAAATAGTTAAATTTATAAGCAAATATTTCAATTTCAAACAAAAAAGATTAAAATTTATTTAAATATTTGAGTTTTTAAAAGACAAAAAGAACAATTTTTTAGAAGCCAGTTAAATTTGCATCAAAAATATTCATTTTCAGCCAACAAAATATGACTTTTCTACCATAAAAAATAAATATTTAGCCAAAGATTAACGTTTTTAAATAAAAACTTCAAATATTTTAGAAAACAGTGGAATTTTTAATCGGAAAATATTATTTTTTAATAAAAAGCTTTAATTCTCGATAAAAAAGTTGAATTTTCAACAAACAAGATTCTTTAATTTTCACATAATAAATTTTTTTAGCAAATAAAAAGGATACTTTCAAAAAATAACGTAAATTTTTAACAAAAAAGATGAATTTCCGACAAAAAAGATTAATTTTCTATACAAAAAAAAAAAATTTAATAAAAAAAATTAATTTTGAACAAAGTTGTTAAATTTTCAACCGGAAAAAAGAAATTTCGGGCTAATAGAATTATGTTTTAACAAAAGAAAAAGAAGTTTGAACGAAATAACTGAATTTTCAATAACATTATTTAATTTTAAACTAAAAAAAAAACGAATTATCTAAAAAAAAATGGAAGTTTCAGCACAAAAATATGATTTTTCAACCAAAAAATTTCGTTTTTAACCAAATTGTTTAATCTTCTACTAAAATGTTGAATTTTCAAGCCAAAAATATAAATTTTTTTACAAAATAGATTTTTTCGCCTAAAAATTTCTTCAAAAGTTACTAGTTGCATTTGTAATTATTGTTATATTTCAACCAAACAATTGCATTTTTAACCGAAAAAGATACACTTTCAACCAAAAAGTTTCTTTTTTAACTTTTTGAACTTTTTTGAACTAAAAAATATAAATTTTTAAACAAAAATAAAATATCTTAATTTTCAAGTTAAAAAATCAATTTTCAACCACACATGTAACTAATTTTCATAAAAATAGTTTAATTTTTAACTAAAGAGATCAATCTTCAACTAGAAAAATGAATTTTTAAGAAAGTAGTAGAATTTTTGATAAAAAATTATTTATCATCAATATACTTGTATTTTAAATTAAATAATTAAATATTTGACCATAAAAGTCGAACTTTTAACCAAACGAGTTTAATTTCAAAGCATAAATATAATAGTAGCCCTTTCAATAAAAAAAATAAAATTTTACCCATAAATATAGCATAATTTTCTTTTTTATTTCTACTTGTAAATTCCCACCCCCTTGTTACCAACTTTAGTTTTAGCCCCCGCCCCCTCGAACTGATTTTGAATAGAAAATTTTTTATTTTAATTTCAGAAACAAGAGAAAGTTTTGATCTAAAGACTTATAGAATTTTACTATCTTTATTATTCATATTATTACAAATAATTCTTAATTGTGTTTGCGTTTCTCACGCAAAATTTCAATTAATGAATGAGTTTACTTTCACTAGAGTATACATTACATTCTGATCATACGGCTCTATTAATAATTTAATCTCTAATCAGCATAAAATAAAACGATAATAAATCTGCGGAAAATATTTAATAAATAATATAAATTCATAGTTAGCAACCTTTACTTGGAACTGATTCACTTATAGTTCACTTGAATTATTTAAAATTGAGTTTTTTTTTCTAAACTTTAATCAGTATTTAATAAACTCACTAAAGTCTCTAAGAATAATTTGCGAATAAATTAATTCCATAATGCTGAAATTCAGAAAACACATTTACAAACTCAGATAATTGATTACTAATCTTATGTCTGACTGACCTCATCCTTTTTCTACTTCAATGTTGAAATGACAGGGCAGAAAATTAAAATTCTAATCTAATTATTGCATTCACTTACTACTGATTTGAAAAACAATTTTATCAATAAATTTTATTTTATTTTATTTAATAAAAATAATATAATTACCTTTGAGTTTTGTGGTTAAAGTACTGTTCTGCAGTTGTTCCGAAGCTGCAAAATGCATCAACACTAGCAGAATCGCTCCGCATAGCGATATCCGACCCATTTTTCTGTAAAGAAAAAAAAAAATCGATAAAATACATAATCTTCAACTAAAATAATTAGTTTTTAACCGAAAAGGGAATGTTTATTATGCAGTTAAAAAAATCAATTTTTTACAAAAACACAATTATTAGAAAAAAATAGGTCAACTTTCAACCAAGAAGTTTCATTTTTAAAGAAAAAAGAATCAATTTATTATCAAGTTTGATTTTGAGGATGAAGACGAATTTCTATCCAAGAAATTTAATTTCCCACTAAGAAAATTTCTTCACATAAGAGAGAAGAAAGTGTTAACAAAAGAGTAGAACTTTAAATCAGAATAAGCAACTTTTTATCAAAATTTTTAAATTTTAAACAAAATAATTAAATTTTTTATCTAATGACAAAATTTTTAATGAAAAAATCCGAACTCTCAACATAAATTATATTTTTAGAATTGTCAACTCAAAGGAAGTTATTTTTGAGTAAAATTATGAATCTCCTATGAAAAAAAAAGAATTTTTTTGGAAGAGATTTCAATCTTCAACCATTATTTCAAGTTTTATTCAGAGATTGATTTTCTCCGATGAAAAAAACAAACAAATTTAACAAGAGATTTCAATTTTCAACCAATAGTTGAAATTTCAATAAAAAAGATTGAATCTCCACCTAAAAGGCGAATTTTCAACAAAGTGCATAAAATTTCTAGATAATAGTTGAATTTGGAAAGACGAATTTTAAAGAAAAGAGTTGAATTGAAAAAGAAAAGATTGATTTTTAATCAAATAGCTGAATTAAAAAAAATTCGTAAAGAAAAATGAAGTAGTAAAATTTTTAGTTTAAAACAATAATTTTCAACAACGAAAACAGAGAAATTTGGAAGAAATTAATTAACTTTTAACGGAAAAGTACCACTTTCTAAAAAAAATGGTTACATTTATAAATTAATTATTAAGCCCTAAATATGAATTCATAATTATTAACCAAAAATATAATTGTGAATTTTCTACCAAATTTGATTAATTTCCGATGCAGAATATTTGGATTTTTTATCAAAAAGATGAAGTTTCTACTAAAAGAGATGAATTTTTAAAACCAATGATGAATTTTGATCTCAACTTGTTACATTTTTTTACCAAAAATATGAATTTTGAACAGAAAAGTTTCATTTTTAAGCAAATAATTGTATTGTTTATCAAAAAATATTTTTCAGTAAAGAGAAAAAAATTCAACAAACAGCTAAACCTTCAAACCAAATAGGCGAATTTTTCACAAAATAATTATATTTTTTTATTAATTTTATTTAATGAAAAATAACTATTTTTCATTAAATGGCTGAATTGTTAAAATTTAAAGATTAATTTCCAACCAAGAAGAATTACTTTTTTACAACAGACGAACTTTTAACAAAATATACGAATTTTCAACCAAATAGTATAAGTTTTAATTGCAAAATTTAAATTTTCAACCCAAAATGATAATTAGATAAGTTAACAAAAAAGTTTATTTTTCGAGCTAAATGTAGAATTTTTTAGAAAAAGTCTTTTGAAACGGAAATAAAGAATTTGAGGTACCAAAAAAATTGGCTTGCACAACTACCAATTAAAGTATTTTGTTTTCTCTGTTTGGAATTTGAAATTTTTTTAAATTACCCGCGCTTTTTCATGATCTAATTTTGATCAATCGGAACGAGGCGTGAAAAAATGCCGGCCGACAGCGCTCTCAGTTGTTCGTGTTGTTCAGTATTGCTTTCGATATTTTGGCTCAGAGGACGCGTAATGGAGTGAAAATAATCGCTGTTTCTAAAGACAGTCGATTTTATCCATTTATAATATTTTAGGTTCA